>SNQJ01S0140666.1:13202-38210 GCA_010110895.2 Picea sitchensis
GGAGAGGGAGACACACACACACACACACACACACACACACACACATATATATATAGAGAGAGAGAGAGAGAGAGATTAAGCGGGGAGAGTGGGGGAGAGAAAGGGAGGGGGATATGGTGGGGAAGAGAGGGAGGGTTATATGCAAGAGGTAAATATAGAAAAGGGGTAGAGAAAAAGAGAGGTGGAGAGTGATATGGAGAGAGAGAGGGAGGAGGGATATAAGGGGAGAATGGAGAGAGAAAACAAGAGTAGAAGAGGGTTAGAGAGTGATATATACAAAGAGAGAGGGATGTAGAACTAGGGGGAAAGAGAAGGAGGAGGGAAGGGAGGTAGAAATAAGGGTAGAGAGAGTGTGTGTGAGACTAACAATGAGGAGAAAATGGATGTGAGAGTGTGAGGCATGGTGAGGCAAGGTGTACGTCTAGGTCATGGTCTAATTCTAGGTCTAGGTTTAGGTGTAAGTCTTGACATGCCTTGCCAGGTCTAGTTAAAGGGAATTTCTTACCTTACCATGCCTTTCCTTGCAATTTACCAAAATTTCTAGTGTGTGAGAGTGTGAGAGGGAGAGAGAGGAATACAAAGAGGGTAGGTAGAGAGTGAGTTTGTTAGAGTGTGGGAGGAGAGAGAGGAAGACATAGAGGGGGCACAAAAAGTGTGTGTGTAAGAGTGTGGAAGGGAGAGAGAGAAAGACAAAGAGGGGAGGTAGAGAGTGAGTGTGTATCTAGATGACATTCTCATTTACAGCAGGACTTGGGTCGAACACTTGACGCATATTCAACAGGTTCTACACACCCTGCGGCAGCACAAACTATATGCCATCTTGGAAAAATGCTCCTTCGACATGTACAGGGTCCATTACTTGGGCTACATTATTGATCAGCATGGAGTACATGTGGATCCAACCAAGATCTAAGTCATCAGTGACTAGCCAGCCCCAACTACACTCACTGAGCTCTGAAGCTTCTTGGGCCTTGCCAATTTATACCGTAGGTTCGTGTTGGGATTCTCCCATATTGCATGGGCCCTCAGCCAAATAACTAGGGGTGGTGGTAACACAATATTTGCGTGGGGCCGGTCCCAACAAGAATAATTCAATGATTTGAAGCAGCGCTTTTTCTCAGCCCCATTACTTTCACTACCATACCTACAACATCCCTTTGAGATCGAGACAGATGCTTCATACTATGCGGTGGGTGTTGTTCTCACTCAACATGGCCACCCTGTGGTCTATCATAGTGAGACACTATCCGATGTTGTCCATAAGTACCCCACTTACGACAAAGAAATGTACTCCATTGTGAAAGTCTGCCGCCAGTGGAGACGTTACATTCTTGGGAAGGAGACAATCATCAACACTGATCATAAGCCACTAGAGTTCATGCAGACACAAGGAAAATTGCAGAATGATCGCCATCAAAAGCAGTCCACATAATTGCAGCAATTCCTCCTCAACATCAAGTATAAAATAGGAAGCACCAATCACGTCATTGATTGCCTTAGTAGACTGCTAGTCGCGGCACTCACCACGGTGTTAGAATCTTGCAGACATGAGACGTCTAGATGGCCCCAACTCTATGAGACAGACCCAGACTTCACCACTACCTACCAAATTTTGGGTGCAAATGCAGTTGTCGATAATTTCCATCTTCAGGATGGGTTGTTGTGTCATCTGGGTCATATATGTGTTCCATCAAGCGAGTGAGAAAAATTAATCTGGGAAGCCCACTACAGTCCGATGGCAGGACACTTCGGTGTCGAAAATACAGTCGTGATGCTACATAAAAATTTCTACTAGCCAAAACTTCGACAAGAATCCACCCCTCTTCCTACACCCCTCTTCCTACTTCTGACAAGCCATGGGAATTCATCTCAATTGACTTCATTTTGGGCCTCCCATCCACCAAGCGGGGAAATGACTATGTTTTGGGGGTTGTTGTTTTCTTTTCTAAGATGGTGATTATGGTTTCCTACAAGAACAACATCACATCAGAGGCCACTGCCAACCTCTTCTTTGAACAAGTCTAGGTACATTCAGGAATTGCACAAACATTTTTCTCAGATTGGGACAATTGATTTCTCAACACATTTTGGTCGAGCCTCTGGTCACTGCTGGACACCAAGCTCACCAAATCCATAGCCTTCCACAGAATTTGTAAATCAAATTATTATGCATATCCTTTGCATGCATAATTCAAATCACCCTCGCACATGGGATGATAGCCTTCTCTATGTCCAACATAGCTACAACTAAGCCCTCCATAGCTCAACCGGCCACAACCCCTTTCAGGTGGGGTTGGGATTCCAACCATTGGGTCCCATAGATGTTTCACTTCCCTTTGTGGTCACCTCGAACGAATCATCTCCTGATCCAACTGAAGATGACAACACCACCCGGTTCATTGAGCGGATCTAGCACATCCACCAACAGATTCAGTATATCCTATAGAAGTCCAATGACAAGTACAAGCAGTGCCATGATCAACATCGGGTGCCACATAAGTTTCAAGTGGGCGACAAAGTTTGGTTGCACTTGCAGAAAGAATGCCTTAACAGACCCCATCGAAAGCTTTTTCCACTCCATTATGGGTCGTACACCATCACCAACGCCATGGGGGATAATTATTTTGAGCTCAACATCCCTCCTTTCCTTGGCCTACACCCAGTGTTCAACGTGAATCTCCTTCGCCCTTATTTCCCACCATTATTGGACACCTCAGACGTAGAAGAACAACTAACACCAACAGAGCTCAACCCCAAATACATACAACATGCATCCAATGTTCAGATTGTGGACACATAGATCAAGGGCACTCGACAACAAAGGATCCATCTTTATCTAGTCGTCAAAGCAGGGCAGCTCCTGCACCAAGGCAAGTGGCTCACCTGGGGCCAAATTCAGCAGAAATTTCCTCATATGATGGGGGAAATCAATGCAATGGAGATCATTTCTTCCTAATGAGGGAGGATTGATCCAGGGGAATAACGGTGGCCACCCACCTTTTCCAACTGGCTCAAAACAGTTTTCTGGCAATTTATTATTTTTAGGAGTTTTAAATTTTGTGGCCATTTTGAGGGCCTAAATGAAGGTTTTTCATGATCGAGCTTCTCAATGATAGCCAAAGGCATGATTGAGCCCTCAAAATGAATCTCCTCAATGATACTTTTCCAACGGGCTATCATACGCCTAAAACTGAGATCGTATGCAGAAGTTACGACCCCAAGAAGTTGATGTACTAAATTACCTAGACGGGGCCCACATGACTTTTGGCACTTCATCTCCTAGGGTTAGGTTTTTTGGATGTCTAGGGTTTTGGGCATTCCTTTTTACTGTAAAAATTCCTTCACAGTCTCATTGTAATCATCTTCTTGTGAATGCGCAGCCGTCACATCTCTTCTTAGAGATAAGCCGCCACCATTCCAGCAAGCTTGTTTCCGCTGCATTTTATAGTTTCAATTTATTTCCTTATTAAATAGAAAACCAGTTTTACTGTATCTCTATTATTTTGTGTTAAGCACTTATTAATAATCTATAGTCATTTCGTTCTGCTCATAAAATCCGGATCAACCTAAGGGATTAGGATTGAAATTGTTTTAAATCATAGAGCGATGGTTACAACACCAATATGTGGGTACAAGGTTTGTGGGTTAGGTGCAAAAGGTAAAGAGAGAAGGGGTTAGAGATGGATTAAACAATAGGTGAACAATAATTTCCATAAAAAATCATTATTAAAAGAGAGGTATAGACATAATCCACTCATTTCTTGGATGTGGAGGGTGTTAAGGGTATAGTATAGATTATGCGCAGGATTAGATAGAGTTAGGGTGGTGTAGGTCATGGTCTAGGTCAAGCTCTAGGTCATGGTCTAGGTCTAGTTCATGGTCATGTTCATGTTCATGGTATAGGTCTAGGTCATGGTACAGGTCTAGCTCTAGGTGTATGTCATGGTCTAGGTCATGGACTAGGTCTAGCTATAGGTCTAGCTCTAGGCCTAAGTTATGGTCTACATCATGGTCATCGTATAGGTCTAGGTCATGGTATGTGTTATAGGTCATGGTCTATGATATAGCTATAGGTTTAGGTATAGGTACACCCTCCTATGTAATGCAACATTGAATGTTGCACCGAGTGGTGTATGTGTATATTGGTCACATGTATGATTGGAACCGGATCACTTATGTGAAACAAATTACCCAATATGATTATTTAATTAATTAAAGAAATTGGAGTACAAATGTAAACTTATGCGAGGTGCCCCCTCTATAGTTTTAACCGGAAGGTTGGAAGCACAAATCTCATCATTCATATCGCATGAATTGTATGAACAAAATTGTGAATATGCCTTCATAATCATACTCATGGAACTTTTTTGAAGCATTGCATCACTTTCAACAAAGATGTTTTGGCAACTGTATATATCATAGGATTGAGTGTGGAGGGGATTAAGGGTCAAGTATAGGTTATGCATAAGATTAGATGGAGTTAGGGGCATCTAGTTCATGGTCTAGGTCAATCTCTAGGTGATGGTCATGGCATAGGTCGGGAAATTTAACCTTTTATGTCCCTTACCAAATTGTAAACAACTGACGACAATAGTCAAATCTTGAAGAATGTACATATAGATAATTGTTATGTCATAAATAATCTAGGGCATGTTGAACACTAATTGTGAAAAATACAAAATCAAGGAAATTTAACCTTTTACCTTTGTTACCAAGATGTAAATGGCCAACGACAATAGTCTAATATTGAAGAACATACAAATAGATAAGTGTTCCAGTAATACATTATCTATGCCAATCTCATAAGAAAATACCTCAATCATAGATTTTTGATAATATAAAATGAAACAATGGTAAATCCCAAAGAGACATGAGAAAACCTGACAATCAAATCAAATCATTATCTAGGTCATGGTCTAGTTTAAGCTCTAGGCCATGGTCTAGGTCTAGTTCATGGTCTAGGTCATGGTCATGGTACAAGTTTAGGTCATGACCTAGGTATAGCTTTAGGTCTATGTTGTGGTCTAGGTATATCTTTAGGTCTACGTCTGCTCTACATCATGGCAATTGTATAGGTCTATGTCATGGTCTATCGTATAGGTCTACATCTAGGTCTTGACATGTCTAGTTCAAGGTCATTTCTTTCCTTGAGAGGGAGAGAGAGGAACACATAGAGGGGGGTAGAGAGGGGTTTTTTTAGAGTGTGAGAGGGAGGAAGAGGGAGACCAAGAAGGGGGTAGAGACAAAGAGAGTCCCTAGGGGAAGGGGTGAGAGGTGAAGGGGTGAGCTAGAGAAAGGTCAAGTGGGGGATAGAGAGGGAGGGGGATACAAAGTGAGGGGGAGAGGGTGGAATGTAGAGGAGAGAGAGAGAGGCATTTGGGAGTGTGAGATGGAGGAGTTAGGAGATGATAGAGGGGTAGAGAAGAGGTGGGAGAGAGATGGTAGATGTAGGAGAGAGTGGGAGAGGGAGGAGGTGGTTGTGGTAGGTATATGGAGAGGGGTAGAATGGAGAGGTGGAAGGGTAAAGAGAGAGATTGAGGGAGGGTAGAGAGTGTGTGTAGAGTGTGAGGCCGGGGAGAGAGGGAGAGCCTGAAGTGTTTGTGAGAGTGAGGGAGAGGAATGCAAGAGGGGCGGTAGAGAGGGGGCGGGGAGAGAGAGAAGGGGGTAAGTATAGCTTAGTATAAGTTAGATGGAGCTAGGGGTCTAGGTCATTGTCATGTTCATATAATTACTTGTATAAGTAATCCATTGGGAGAAAAAAAACTTAACACTCACCTTAAAGGTGAGAACATTTCTTTGTTACTTTTATATCACTTTTATTCATTTGTGAGCCCTACCTTGCTAGAGCCATTTGTGTTTCTTAGAGCATCTCTTGAATATGAAATAATAAAATAGAACTTACTCATATCTATGGTAAAGTATTTTATCAAGAAATAAAACAAGTTATGATACCTACCTACTAGAAAAGGATGAGTTCCAATGCCTAAGGAGTTAGGATTGAAAGTGTTTTAAATCGGCGGAACTGGTTAGAGCACCAAGATGTGGGCACAAGGGTTGTGGGGCCTTTAACAAGGAGTGTATATGCATAGTGCACTTGGGGCTGAGGTGTGTGGAGGGTTAAGGGTGGGTATAGGTTATGCCTACATAAGATGGGGAGCTAGAGGGGTCTAGATCATGGTCTAGGTCATGGTGGAGGTCTAGGTCATGTAGTCTAGGTCATGGTCATGTATACATACTCATGGTATAGGTCCTAAGGTCATGTTCTAAAATATGTTCTAGGTCAAGATCTATGTCATGGTCTAGGTCATGGTCATGTATGTGGTCATGGTATAGGTCTAGGTCCTGGTATAAGTCTAGATATATCTCTGGAGTCTATCAATCATGGTCTAGTTCATTGTCTAAATCTAACTCTAGGTATATTTCATGGACTACATCATGGTCATTATATAGGTCTAGGTCATGGTCTATGGTATAGGTCCTTGAATTATGCTTACAGGTCTAGGTCTAGGTCTTTCATGCCTTTACATGTCTAGGTGTTTTTATGTCTAGGTATAGGTATTGACTTGTCTAGTTCAAGGCCATTTATTGCCTTGTAATGTACCAAAGATAGAGAGGAATACATAGGGGTGGAGAGAGAAGAAGTGGTGGGGGGGGGGGGGTATAAATTTTGTGTGAGAGAGTTTGGGAGGGGAGATAGGAAGACAAAGAGGTGTGTGAGAGTGAGGGATAGTGAGACACACACACACATATATATAGAGAGAGGTGGGGGGGGAGTAAAGGAGAGAGTGGGAGGAAGAAAGGAGGGACTTGCATTGGGAAGAGAGAGGGAGGGTTATATGCAAAGAGGTAAATATAGAAGTGGGGTAGATAAAGCGAGGTGGAGGTGGGATCGAGAGAGGGAGGGATAGAGAGGTAGGAGGGAGATAAGGGGAGAATGGAGAGAGAAAACAAAGAGTAGAAGAGGGTTAGAGAGTTAGAGATATACAAAGAGAGAGGGATGTAGAACTAAAGGGAAAATAGAAGGAGGGAGGGAGATAGAAAGAATGGAAGAGAGTGTGAGACTAAGAATGCAGAGAGAGAGTGGATGTGAGTGTGGGCATGGTAAGGCAAGGTCCATGCGATGGTGTTATAACCCTAAATTGCAACTCACATGCTTACTTGGCATGTTGGCTCATATACTCTTGACAAAGCCATGTTGAATAACTCTTGAAAAACCTATTAAATTAAGTAACCAGCCCTAACCCATTGCTTGAAGCGTTAGGATAGCGAGGGCCTCTGCACTGCACGTTGGAATCTTTGGTTATTGCTACATCCCATTTACCTAAGAAAGCAAAAATAGAAAGTTGCCGTGAGGATGAAAATCTTTGGGTCCAGGATTAGCTGGAATGGTGTGTGGTAGAGTTTGTCCAAAACTAACTCCTTCTAGGCCTTTATAAAGAGAGGGGTAGAGGTACTATTTCAAGAGAAAAATCATAGCAAAGAAACTACTGCCAATTTTTGAATCCGTTTTGTCCCAACCCTTTAGCCTTTCCTCAAGCTTCGGGAGAATTCAAACCATGAGTTGGAGGACAAAAGAAGAGGAGGGCAGGGTGTGGCGAGGATCAGGCGGTGGCCGATCTCTATTATTGTTGGTGGATTATGTTGAGAGATTAATAAAGAATACTTTTCCCATACCATTTTACTGCGTGTTTTATATATTTTATTGATTTATGCTGCTTAAATCTCTAACCCTCTAGTAGGGCAATAGCATGCGTAGTGTTTTGTCTTGATTCTAGAATTGTCTTTGGAAGGAGCAGAAGAAGCAAGGATAAAAGCGCAACGGAGGATCTACACCTAACATCAGTAAAAAAAGGTTAAGTAGGTTCTTTCCATGTTTGCATGTGAAAAAAGGGTTTAGGTTTAGGGTAGAAGGTTAAAAGTAATTTCTTAGGGTCATGATCGCATACAAGTTTAAGCCCTAACTTGTTAGTCCATTTAGGGTATAATTTCCCAGCTGTACTAGGTGTGAATTACAATTCTAGGTATAAGTTTAGGTATAAGGTCTTGGCATGCAACTTCTGAGGTCTGGTCAGTAGATGCCTTACCATGCCTTTCCTTACCATATTACCAAACTTTCTAGTGTGAGAGGGAATTAATGAGAGGAGAGGGAATAGAAAGAGGTAGGTAGAGAGTGAAGTGTAAAGTAGAGGTGTGTGGGAGGAGAGAGGAGAAGGCATTAGAGGGGATGAAAGTGTGACATTATTAAGGTGTGGAAGGAGAGAGAAATACAAAGAGGAGAGGTAGAGTGAGTGTGTATCTAGATGACATTCTCATTGTAACAAGACTTGGTCCAAACACTTACATCATATTCAACAAGTTATGCAAACCCTGTGACAGCACAAGCTATATGAAAACTTGTAACAATGCTCCTTCGGCATGGAAAAATTCCACTACCTAGGATACATTATTGAAGATCATGGGGTGCATGTCGATCCAAAAAATATCCAGATCATTTGTGACCGACCAGCCTCGACCACACTAATCGAACTTCGAAGCTTCTTTGGCCTCACCAATTTCTATCACAGTTTCGTTTTGGGATTGTCTCATATTTCATGGGCCCTCATACAAATAACGAGAGGTGGTGGTAAGGAGAAAAATTTGTGTGGGGTCGGTCCAACTTAACAAGGAATTAGTTATTTAGGCTTAACTCTTGTGCTCAACCCCATTACTTTCACTACCATACTACAACATTCTTTGAGATCAGGGGAAAGGATACTTGAGACTATCACGGTGGGCATGGTCTCCTCCAGCTATAGCCCTGTGGCCTATCATAGTGAGGGCCTTTATCTCAAATGTTGGCCAAGTAAGTACCCCACCCATATAATAAATGCCTTTCCATTGTGCGTCACGCCACAGGTGGAAACATTACATTCTTAAGGAAGGAACCTGATCATCCCTGCGATCATAAGCCACTACAAGTTTATCTGGAGACATAAGAAAATTGAGAATGATCACCATCAAAGTAGATTACATACTTGCAATTCCCTGTATGTATCAAATTATAAAATAGGAGGCACCAATCACGTGTCGTTGATTGCCTCAGTGAGCGCCATTCTCAACACTCCCTGCATAATGCTAGACTCTTGCAGGACGCCAGAGACCTTTGGATGGCTAGCTATGAGACAGAACCGGACTTTTCCACAACTTACCAAATGTTGGGTGAAAACGTGATTGTCGATAATTTCCATCTTTAAGATGGATTTTTGTGGTGCGGTCATATTTGAAAATATTCCATCAATGACTGGCCAGAAGCTAATCTAGAATCCACCTGGATTCGGTGGTAGGACACTTGACAAAAATATAGATGTATTACTACGAAAACATTTCACAGCCAAAACTAAGCAAAGGGTCCAACAAGTATACTCCCAGTCCTGCCTTAGCTGTTACAAAGCCCGACCACTAAGAAATAGGGCATGGACACCCCTCTTCCTACTCCCTAACGACCATGGGAATCATCTCAATGGACTACATTTGAGGCCTCCCATCCACCAAGAAGAGAAATTATTGTGTTGTGGTTTTATTAAACTTTTTTCTAGATGGTGATTATGGTTTTCCACCTTAAGAAGGACATCCTGACAAAGCCCTTGCCGAGCTCTTCTTTGAACAAGTTTTGGGTATATTTTGGAATCCCAAAACCATTGTCTGGGACATGGATGATTTAGGGGCTAAATTTCTCTCCTTGGCCTAATTTACCCTTGTTTTCCCAAAAAGGATTAGTTATTCTAAAATAATTATTTAAATTCTATCACGATAAAGTGTTACAACTTAAAAAGAGTACCAAAATTTTATACAAACAATCCTTATAAGGTGAATATTTTTACAAAAATACTGGTAAACATTTATAGTTGGCATATGAAGGATTAGTAAAGATTAAGCTAAGGTTTCTACATTTTAAAATAGAATTTTCCATCCTTAAAATCTTGGTCTCAAATCCCGAGACAGGTCAATTTCTCAAAACATTATTAGACCGAGCCTCTAGTCCCTTTGTTGGACACCAAGCTCACCAAATCCATGGCCCTTCCCTTGAGATAGATGGCCAAAAGCGAGTGCATTAAATGTTGAATGATTATGCATATCGCTACATGTATAATTCAAGTCCTTTCATACAGCGCATGGGATGAGAGCCTATGTCCATCATAGCACTGGCCAGAGCCCTTCATAGCTCCAAGCACACTTACGGACCCTTCGAGGTGGGGTTGGGATTCGACCATTGGGTCCCATGGCTGGTGAGAATCATCTTCTGCTCCAACTTAAGCTGACAACACCACCCGATTCATTGAATGGATCCATTTATCCTGGCTTGGTTCAGGGATATCTGAAGTCCAATGACAAATTACAAAGCAACACCATGATCAACATCGGGTGCCACATAAGTTTAATATGGGAGACAAGGTTCGTTTTACTTGAGAGAATGCTATACAGGACCCCATATGAAGATTTTCCCACTCCGTTATTGGGCGTACACCATCACCAAGGTCGTGGGGGGAATTCTTTTGAGCTTAACATTCTTCCTTTCCTTGCTTTTGCACCCAATGTTCAACATGAATCTCTTAGCCCTTATTTCCCACCATTATTGGACACCTCGGGCGTAGTAGAACAACTAACACCAATAGAGATCAACCCCAACTACATACAACATGCATCCGGTACGTTCATATTGTGGACACAAAAATCAGGGGCAGGGTGGCTGACAAGGATCCCATCTTTATCGAGTCGTCAAAGTGGGGCAGCTCACGCACCAAGGCCATTTTGGCTCACCCAAGGCCAAATTAATGAGATATTTATAGCGATGGTGGAACTCAGCATAATGAGAGACCACAGGCTATTCCCTAGGAGGGAGGACTGATCTAGGTGGATATGGGTGTGACACACTTTTCAAGCCCGGCTCAAAATAGTTTTAAGCAATTTTGGCAATTTACTATTTTGAACATTTTTTCGGGTCCCAAACTTATGAGGCCATTTTGGGGGCCTAAATGAAGGTTTTAGGATCGAAGCTTCTCTATGATAGCCAAAGGCATGATTAATTGAAGTTTGGTATTTTACAGCACCAATATAGGGCCCACACTTGACTTTTGGCTATGAGGTTAGGTTTTGGATGTCTAGGGTTTTGGCATTCTTTTTATTGTAAAAGGCCTTGAGAGCCTCATTATAATCATCTTCTTATGAATGAAACACAGTCATCACCTTATCTTCGAGAGATAAGAAACGCATTCGAGCAAACTTGTTTCCATTTTGGGTTTTAACTTATTTCCTTATAGAGCGAAAACCATTTTACTATATCTACATTATTTTGTGTTAAGCACACATTAATAATCTATAGTCATTTTGTTCTTCTCATAAAATCCCGAGGATCAACCCTAAGGAGTTAGGATTGAAATTGTTTTAAATCATAGAACGATGGTTAAGGCACCAAGATGTGGGTACAAGATTTGTGGGTTAGATGTAAAGGTAAAAGAGAGAAAGGGGTAGAGATGGATTAAACCGTAGGTGAACAATCATATCCCATAAAATATCATTATTAAATGAGAGGTATAGGCATAATTCACTTATGGCTTGGATGTGAGGGGTTAAGGGTAGAGTATAGATTATCTTGTGAGGATTGAATAGAGTTAGAATTGGTGTGGGTCATGGTCTAGAGTCCAAGCTCCTATGTCATGGTCTAGGTCTGGATTCATGGTCTAGATCATGGTCATGTTCATGGTCATGGTATAGGTCTAGAGTCATGATACAGTCTAGCTCTAGGTCTATGTCATAGTCTAAATCTAGATCTAGCTCTATGTCTTGGTTTAGGTCATGGTCTAGGTTTATGTTATGGTCTACATCATGGTCACTCCCGATATAGGTATAGGTCATGGTATATGGTATAGGTCATGGTCTATGGTCTAGGTATAGGTACACCCTCATATGTAATGCAACAATGAATGTTGCACCGAGTGGTGTATGTGTATATTGGTCACATGTATAATCGGAACTAGATCACTTATGTGGCTCATTACAATATGATTATTAAATTGATTAAATAAATTGTAGTACAAGTGTAAACTTATGTGAGGTGGCCCATCTATAGTTTTAACTAGAAGGTTGGAAGCACAAATCTCATCATTCATATCACATGAATTGTATGAACAAAATTGTGAATATGCCTTCGTAATTATACTCATGGAACTTCGTTGAAGCATTGCATCACTTTCAACAAAGATGTTGTGTCAAGTGTATATATCATGGGATTGAAGGTGTGGAGGGTTAAAGCGTCAGTATAGGTTATGCACCTAAGATTAGATGGAGTGGGAATCTAGGTCATGGTCACAGAGTCAATCTCTAGGTGATAGTCATGGTAGGTCCCTAGTTCTCCAAGGAGGTGCAACCTTCTATGGCCCTTACATATTGTAAACAATACGGCGACAATAGTCAAATCTTGAGAATGTACCTTATAGATAAGTGTTATGTCATAAGTAATCAAGGGCATGTTGAACACTAATTGTGAACAATATGAAATCAAAGAAATTTAACCTTTTACACTTGTTACCAAGATGTAAATAGCCAACGACAATGATGCAATATAAACGTGCAAATAGATAAGTGTTCCAGTAATACATAATATATGCACCAATCTTATGAAAATACCTCAATCATATAATATAAAATGAAATAATGGTAAATCCCAGAGAGACGTGAGAAAAAATGACAATCAAATCAAATCATGGTCTAGGTCTGGTCTAGGTCATGGTCTAGGTCAACATGCTAGGCCATGGTGCAACTCTAGTTCATGAAAAGGGTCTAGGTCTATGTCATGGTCATGGTACAATTTTAGGTCATGGCCTAGGTATAGTGTTAGGTCTATGTCATGGTGTAGGTGATGGCATAGGTCTACATCATGGTCTACATCCCATGGTAATCATATAGGTCCTATGTCATGAATTACGTGGTATAGGTCTAGGTCTAGGTGCTTGACATGTCTAGTTCAAGGTCATTTCTTTCACTTGAGAGAGGGAGAGGCCACATAGAGAGGGGTTAGAGGATTTTGAGGGAGTGTCAGGAGGGAGGAAAAAAGGGAGACCAAGAGGTGGAGTAGAGACAAGAGTGAGGAGGAAGGAGGCTGAGAGAGAGTGAAAGAGGGGTACAGGCTGAGAGAATAGCAGAGGTGAGGAGTGGGGGATAGAGAGGAGGGATACAGAAGTGAGAGGGGAGAGGGGGTAGATGTAGGAGAGAGAGAGATTTTGGGAGATTGAGATGGGAGGAGAGGGAGGCATATTGGAAAAGAGATATAGTGAGAGAGAAAGAGAGGAGGTGGGAGGGAGATGGTAGATGCTTAGGAGAGAGTGGGAGAGAGAGAGGGAGGGTGGTGGGATGATGGGTAGGTATGGAGAAAGGGGTAGATGTAGGAGTGAGAGAGAGAGTAGAGATAGTGGAAGGGAGGCTAAGAGAGATGGAGGAGGGGGTAGAGAGTGTGTGTGAGGTGTGAGAAGCTGGGAGAGAGGAAGACAGAGTTTGTGAGTGAGGAGAGAGTTAAGAGTGGTGGTAGAGAGAGAGGGAGGGGCTTAGGTATAGGTTATTCCTATGAGTTATATGGAGCTAGGGGGTCCCTAGGTCATTGTCATGTTGTTCATATAAGTACTTCATAAGTACTCATTGGAAAAAAAAAGAAAAAGCAACACTCACCTTAAAAGGGGTGAGGCTATATTTCTTTGTTGCACATATCCTTTTCATTGTGAGCCCTACACGGCCTTTAGAAGACGTTTGGATTTCTTTGATGTCTAGGGATGAAATAATAAAACATAACTCACTCAAATTTCTGGTAAATGTATAGAAATGACAAATTCATGATACCACACTAGGAAAGGATGAGTGCCCAGCCTAAAGGATTAGGATTGAAAGTGTTTTAAGAAATAGAGTAATGGTTAGAGCACCAACATGTGGGTACTTAAGGGTTGTGGGTCCTTTAACAAGATGTATATGCATAGTGAACTTAGGGATCCAGGTGTGGATGGTTAAGGGGTATAGGTTATGTCTAAGAGCTTAGATGGGAAGCTGGGGTCTAGATCACATGGTCACAGTGTGGTGCAGGGTCAGCTCTATGTCATGGTCTAGGTCATGGTCATGTACATGCTCATGGTATGGAATGTGGTGTTAAGTGTATTCTAGGTCAAGATCTATGTCATAGTCTAGGTCATGGTCATGTACATACTCATGGTATAGGGAGTCTAGGTCATGGTCTAGATCGCTCTAAGTCTATGTCATGGTCTAGGTCATTGTCCATAAATCTAACTCTAGGTCTGTACAGACTATGTGGTAATGATTATATAGGTTATAGATTAGAGTGGTCTATGGTATAGGCCATGGTCTATGCTCTAAGGTCTAGGTCTAGGTCTTTCCATACCTTTACATGTCTAGGTATTACTGTATTACAGATCTAGTTCTATGTCTTAGGCATGTATAGGTCAAAGGCCATTTCTTATATACAATGTACCAAAGAGAGGCTTATGGGGGGTTGGAGAGAGGAAGAGAAAGATGGTGTGGGGGTACAAATGAAGACATAGAGGGGTGTAGAGAGAGAGAGAGAAGAAACTGATTATGAGAAGGGGGGAGATAGGAAGACAAAGAGAGGTGTGTGTGTGAGAGTGAGGGAGGGTACACACATGGTGGGAGGGATAGTGAGGGAGAGAAAGGGGGGGAATGGGGGAGACAAAGAGAGCATGTAGTGAGAGAGTGAGGGTTATATACAAGAGGTAAATATAGAAGGGGGGTAGAAAAAGAGGTAGAGAGAAAGGGAAAAAGAGAAAAAAAAAAAAAAAAAAAAAAAAAAAAAAAAAAAAAAAAAAAAAAAAAGAGAAAAAAGAGAGGTGGAGAGTGAGATGGAGAGAGAGAGGAGGGAGGCGTGAAAGTGGAGGAGGGATATAAGGGGAGAATGGAGAGAGAAAACAAAGAGTAGAGAGTTTAGAGAGTGTAGAGATATACAAAAGAGAGAGGGATGTAGAACTAGGGGCAAAGAGAAGGAGGGAGGGAGGGAGATAAAAGAAGGGAAGAGAGAGTGTGAGACTAGCTGTGAGGAGAGAGTGGATGTTCCAGTAATACATTATCTATGCCAATATCATAAGAAAATACCTCAATCATATATTTTTGATAATATTAAATGAAACAATGGTAAATCCCAAAGAGACATGAAAAAGCACCTGATAATCAAATCAAATCATGGTCCTGGTCATCGTCTAGGTCAGTGGAAGGCCATGGTCTATGTCTAGGTTCATGGTATGGGTCATGGTCATGGTATAGGTACAGGTCATGGCCCTGGGAAGTCCAGCTTTGGAGTCTAGGTCATGGTCTGGGTATAGCTCTAGATATATAGCATGATCCATGGCTGGTGTCAGTATGGGTCTATGTGTCAGTCCATGGTGCGGGTCTGAGTCTGAATCTTGTGTCTAGTTAAAGGTCATTTCTTTCCTTGTGAGGAGAGGCCATAGAGGGGGTTAGGAGGATTTTTTGAGAGTGTGAGGAGGAGGAGGGAGACCAAGAGGGGCTAGAGAAAAAGAGTCGGAGAGAATGGGTGTAGAGTGGGGGTTAAAGAGATAAAGAGAGAAGGCATGAGGAGAGAGTTGGGGATAAGAGAGGGAGGGGATACAAAGTGAGGAGAGGGTATATTAGGAGAGGAGAGAGGGAGAGAGAGAGGAGCTTTGGGAGTGTGAGATGGAGGGAGAGGGAGATAAAGAGGGTAGAAAGAGATGGGAGGGTGGTGATGTGGGAGAGTGTGTGTGGGGAGAGAGGGTTGGGCGCGGTAGGTGGTGGAGAGATGGGTAGATGTAGGAGAGACAAGCAAAAGATAATAGGTGAGCCCGAAAGAGAGAGAGGGAGGGAGGGAGGCTGGGAGAGTGTGTGAGTGAGTGAGAGGAAGACCTGAGAGAGTTTTGAGAGTGGGGGGACAAAATGAGAGAGGGAGGAAGAGATGTAAGGGTGGGAGTGTATAGGTTATTCCTAGGATTATATGGAGCTGGGGGGGTCTAGGTCATTGTCATGTTCATATAAGTACTCACATAGTACTCCATTGGAAAAATAAATAAAAACAACACTCTTCAAAGGTGTGAACTACATTGCTTTATTGCATATCCCAGCTATTCTGGTGATCCCCTACCTCTGTGAAAACGTTGGATTTGTGCAGAAAATCTCTAGAGATGTCAACAAAAGCACTTCTGTATTCAATGAAACATCAAAATAAAATAAGGAATTATAAGTTTCTACACTACAGGAAAGGATGATTTAAACTTCAAAGTTAGGATTAAGTGTTGTATGGAGCAACAGTTTAGGCACAAATATGTAGGCACAAGGGGTTGTGGGCCCAAAAGTATGTCCCTTGGTGCCTTACATTTCCAGAACGGAAGTTAGGGTCAGTATGGCTATAGCTAGGCTTAGATGGGTTCAGGAGAGGTCTAAGTGTGGTCCAATATCTATGTCATGGTCCCAGTCATGGTCATGTACATGCTCGATAGGTCCAGATGGGTCTATGTCATTCTAAAGTTTAAGATGTATGTCATGAATTAAATTCATAGTCATATGTGCTCATGGTATAGGTCTAGGGTCAGTACAGATCAACTCTGGTGCCTCCATCATGGTCCTAGGTCATTTGCATCTAAATATAACTCAGGTCTATTTTATGAACTGTCAGGTGGTATGGTCCTAGGTCATAGTCTGCTCTCAGGTCATGATTATGATCATGTCTAGATCTAGATCTTTCCAGCCCTTTCTAGACCATGCTATATATCAGGGTATAGGTCCTAGATACTTCCAGCCTGCTACATTTCTAGGTGTCTCATCCTGTTGCCAACACTAGTGTGTGAGGTGGCAGGAGAGAATACAAAGAGAGGTAGGTAGAGAGTGAGTTTGTTAGGAGTGTGGGAGGAGAGAGAGGAGAGAACATAGAGGGGGCACAAAAGTGTGTGTGTGGGTGTAGAAGGGAGAGAGAAAGACAAGAGGGAGGGAGGTGAGTGTACCTCGATGACAGTGAACCCTCATTTACCATGAGGACTTGGTGAGCACTTCAAACGCCATTGTGGTTCCACACTACTTGATGCTTACAAACTATATGCCAACTTGGAAAAAATGATTCTTCAGCATGGAAAGGGTCCATTACTAGAACTTCCCATTGTTGATCAACATGGGCTACATGTGGATCTAGCAAAGATCCAAGTCATCCAGTGTTTCTAACCCTCCTATTGAGCTCTGAGAGCTTCTTGGGGCACATTTCTGGGGTGTCAGGATTCTCTCCCCATATTGCATGAGCCTCCTCCAAATAAACAAGAATTGAGTGAAATGCTTGCCAATATTTGGAATTAGACGGTCCCAACAACAATAATTCAATTATTTGAAGCAACTCTTGTTGGCTCCATTACTTTCATAAAACCTACAACATCCAGAGACAAATGCTTCCTTTATAGAGGTGGGTTTTAGTTCTCACTCATGTGCTCATGGCTATAGTGAGACACTATGAGATGTTGTCCACATAAAATTTCACACTAGAAAGTATACTCCATTATTACTGCAGAGCCATTTTCATTGGAAACATTACATTCTTGGGAGGAGACGGTCATCCTTACTTGTGATCATAAGCCAGCGGGTTCATGTAGACATAAGGAAAACTGCAGAATGATTGCCATCAAAAAGTGGTCCACATAATTGCAGCAATTCCACCCCTCAACATCAAGAGTATAAAATAGGAAGCACCAATCCGTGGTTGATTGACTTAGTAGACTTACGCCGATTCTTTGGCACTGTGATGTTGAACTCTTGGACATGAGACCTCTAGATGGACCCAACTCTATGAGGCAGAGACTGAGACTTCACCACCACCTACCAAATTTTGGGTGCAGATGTAGTTGTCGATAATTTCCATCATGAGGATGGGTTGTTGTGTCATCTGGGTTATATGTATGTTCCATCAATGAGTGAAAAGTTAATGCAGGAAGCACTGGGTAGATGGTGAGGTGCTTTGGCGTTGAATATATAGTGGTGATGCTACAAAACATTTCTACAAGACGAAACTTCAACAGGAGGTGAGCAACTGTCTCAGGCCTTACACTACAACCGCTATTTCAAAGCAGAGCCCATAGAAATAGGGCATTTTCTCTTCCTGTGGGGCAGGAATCCACATCTCAATGGACTTCTTTAGGTACCATTCACAAGCAGGGAAATGGCTTATATGTTTTTGTGGTTGTTGATTGCTTTTCCTAGATAGGTGGTTTCCTACAAGAACAACATCCTGACTGAGGGCCCCTTTATAGCCTCTTCTTTGAAACGAGTCTAGGGTACATTTGAGAATGCTGAAAACATTTGTGCATAGAATGGGGCAGGTGATTTCTCATTTTGACTTTTAATTAGAACCTCACAGTATGTTGGTTGCAAAACCTTCAATCCATTGCTTAGGTTTTGTAAAGTAGATTATTATGTATATCTTGTATGAACAGTCACTACTTGGGATGATGGCCTTCTCTATGTCAAGCTGTCATGCAGAATGTGGCACAACCCCACACTTCGGTGGGGTTGGGATTCCCGCTCATTGGGTCCCATAGATGTTTCCACTTCCCCTTGTGGTCACCTAAACCGACTCATATCTTGCTCCAAAGTGACAACACCACCGGTTCATTGGCCCGGATCCATCACTTCTGCCAACAGGTTTAGGATATCTACAAAAGTCCAATGACAAGAACAAACAATGCCATGATCATCGAAGGTGCCACATAAGTTTCAAGTGGGCGACAAAGTTTGGTTTCCTTGGAAGAGATGCCTTTACAGGACCCCATCGGAAGCTTGCCCACTCCGTTATGGACCATAAACCATCACCAATACCATGGGGGATAATTATTTTGGGTTCAACATTCCTCCTTTCCTTGGCCTACACCCAGGTGTTCAACGTGAATCTCCTTAGCCCTTATTTCCCCACCATTGTTGGACACCTTGGAGATAAAAGAACAACTAACATATGAGATATCAACCCTAAATACATACAACATGCATCCAATGTTAGAGTGGTTGCAGTCAAAGGCACTGGTAACAAAGGATCCCATCTTTGCTCCAGGCGTCAAAGCGGGGCAGCTCCTGCACCAAGGCAAGTAGCTCACAAGACCAGAAGTGTGAGAACTTTCCCTCATATGATGGGAGGAAATGTATGATAGATACCATTGTTTCCTAAGGAGGAGGATTGATCCAGGGGATATTAGTAGCCTTACATGGCTGGCTCAAAATAATTTTACAGCAATTTACTATTTTAGGTTTTGCAACTTTTGTATGGCCATTTTGAGGGCCTAAATGAAGAGTTTTCAGGATAGAGCTTCTGATGATATCCAAAGACAGTTGACCCTCGAAATGAATCTCATCGATGATACTTTCAATAGGCTATCCTTATGCCTAAAAGTAGAGATGGTATCTGGAATTTAACCCCCAAGAAGTTGATGTACTAACTTACCCAGGGCAGGCCCACATGACTTTGGTGCTTTGCTCTTCTAGGGTTGAGTTTTTGGATGTCTAGGGTTTGGGAATTCCTTTTTACTATAAAAATGCCTTGAGTCTCATTTAATCATCTTCTTGTGAATTCACAGCCACATCACATCTCTTTTAGAGATAAGCCACCACCATTCAAACCAACTTGTTTTCCACGCATTTTATAGTTTCAACTTATTTCCTTATTAAATGGAAAACTAGTTTCTTGTATTTCCTATTGGCTGTGTTAAACACTTATTAATAATCTATAGTCATTTAGTTCTTCTCATAAAATGCGGATCAACCCTAAAGGGATTAGAAGTTGAAATTGTTTTAAATCATAGAGCGATGGTTAGAGCACCAATATGTGGGTACAAGGTTTGTGGGTTAGATACAAAGGTAAAAGAGAGAGAGGGGTAGAGATGGATTAAATAGGTGAACAATCATGTCCATAAAACATCATTATTAGCAGAGAGGTATAGGCATAATCCACTCATGGCTTGGATGTGGAGGGTGTTAAGGGTAGAGTATAGATTATGCATAGGATTAGATAGATTTAGGGTGGTGTAGGTCATGGTCTAGGTATATTTCATGGTCTATTTCATGGTCTAGTTCATGTTCTAGGTCTAGCTCATGATCTAAATTATGTTCATGGTATAGGTCTAGGTCATGAGTGCAGTCTATCACTGGTCCTATGTCATGGTCTAGGTCATGGACAAGGTATAGCTATGGATCTAGCTCTAGGCCTAAGTTATGGTCTACATCATGGTCATCATTATAGGTCTAGGTCATGGTATGTGTTATAGGTCATGGTCTATGGTATAGGTATAGGTTTAGGTATAGGTACACCCTCCTATGTAATCCAACATTGAATGTTGCACCGAGTGGTGTATGTGTATATTGGTCACATGTATGATCGGAACCGGATCACTTATGTGAAACAAATTACCCAATATGATTATTAAATTAATTAAAGAAATTAGGTACAAATCTTAGAAACTTATGCGAGGTGGCCCCTCTATACTTTTAACCGGAAGGTTGGAAGCACAAATCTCATCATTCATATCACATGAATTGTATGAACAAAATTGTGAATATGCCTTCGTAATCATACTCATGGAACTTTGTTGAAGCATTGCATCACTTTCAAGAAAGATGTTGTGGCAATTGTATATATCATAGGATTGAGTGTGGAGAGTTGAGGGTCAAGTATAGGTTATGCCTAAGATTGGGTAAGGTTAAGAGTCTAGTTCATGGTCTAGGTCAATCTCTAGGTGATGGTCATGGCATAGGTCTAGTTTCTCCAGGGAAATTTAACCTTCTACGCCCCTGACCAGGTTGTAAATAAATGACGACAATAGTCAAATCTTGAAGAATGTACATATAGATAATTGTTATGTCATAAATAATCTAGAGCATGTTGAACACTAATTGTGAACAATACAAAATCAAGGAAATCTAACCTTTTACATTTGTTACCAAGATGTAAATGGCCAACGAAAATAGTCTAATATTGAAGAAGGAACATAAAAATAGATAAGTGTTCTAGTAATACATTATCTATGCCAATATCATAAGAAAATACCTCAATCATAGATTTTTGATAATATAAAATGAAACAATGGTAAATCCCAAAGAGACATGAGAAAACCTGACAATCAAATCAAATCATGGTCTAGGTCATGGTCTAGGTTAAGCTCTAGGCCATGGTTTAGGTGTAGTTCATGATCTAGGTCATGGTCATGGTACAAGTTTAGGTCATGGCACGGGTCTAACTTTAGGTCTATGTCGTGGTCTAGGTATATATTGAGGTCTATGTCATGCTCTACATCATGGTAATAGTATAGGTATCAGTCATGGTCTATGGTATAGGTCCTACGTCTAGGTCGTGACATGTCTAGTTCAAGGTCATTTCTTTCCTTGAGAGGGAGAGAGAGGAATACATAGAGGGGTGAGAGAGGGATTTTTTGAGAGTGTGAGAGGAGGAGCAGACCAAGAGGGGTAGAGACAAAGAGAGAGTCAGAGGAAGGGTGAGAGAGTGAAGGGGGTAAAGAGCTAAAGAGAAGGCAGGTCAAAGTGGGGATAGAGAAGGAGGGATACAAAGGAGTGAGAGGGGTAGATTTAGGAGAGAGAGAAAGAGAGAGAGCTTGTTTGGGGTGTGAGATGGAGGAGAAGGAGATCAAGAGGGGTAGAAAGGTGGGAGAGAGATGGTATATGTGGGAGAGAGAGAGAGTGGGGGAGAGAGAGAGGGAGACGGTTGAGAGAGAAATTAGATGAGAGAGGGGGTATATGTGGGAGATAGTGGAGAGGGAGGCAAAGAGAGAGATGGAAGAGGGGTAGAGAGTGTGTGTGAGAGTGTCATGAGAGCGGGGAGAGAGGAAGACACAAAGTGTTTATGAGAGTGAGGGAGAGGAATGAAAAGAGCATGGTAGAGAGAGGGTGTAGGGGGAGAGAGGGGGTCTCGGTCATTTCATATTCATATAAGTACTCGCATAAGTACTCCATTAGAAAAAAAACTTAACACTCACCTTGGGTGAGGCTACATTTCTTTGTTGCACATATCCTTTATTTTTTTGTGAGCCCTACCTTGCCTTTAGAATAAGTTTGTGTTTCTTTGACCTATACGAATGAAATAATAAAACAACACTTGCTCACTCCTTATTTCTAATGAAATATTTTATCAGAAATAAAATAAATTATGATACCTACCTACTAGAAAAGGATGAGTTCCCAACCTAAAGGATTAGGATTGAAAGTGTTTTTAGAAATCATGGAGCAATGGTTAGAGCACCAAGATGTGGGCACAAGGGTTGTGGGGGCCAACAAGAGGTATATGCATAGTGCACTTAGAAATCAAATGTGGAGGGTATTAAGGGTCAGTATAGGTTATGCAACTTAGATGGAACTAGGAGGGTCTAGATCATGGTCCAGGTGTGGTCTAGGTCAAATATGTTAAAAGTCTGGAAGTCATGGTCATGTACATGCTCATGGTATGGAAGGTCTAGATCATGGTCTCACGTCATGTTCTAGGTCAAGTCTATGTCATGGTCTAGGTCATGGTCATGTACATGCTCATGGTATAGGTCTAGGTCATAATATAACTCTAGCTCTGGCTCTATGTCATGGTCTAGGTCATTGTCTAAATCTAACTCTAGGTCTATTTCATGGACTACCTCATGGTCATTATATAGGTCTATGTCATGGTATAATTATAGGTCATGGTCTATGCTCTTGGTCTAGGTCTAGGTCTTTCCCATTGCCTTTACATGTTAGGTGATACTTATAATACAGATCTAGGTCTAGGTCTTGACATCTATAGGTCAAGGCCATTTCTTAACAAAGATAGAGAGGGAATACATGGGGGGTGGAGAGAGGAAGAAGAATAGTGTGATGGGGCCAGGAGCTTATAGGAGAAGTGAGAGAGTGGAAGAAAGAGAGTATGAGGGGAGATAGGAAGACAAAGAGAGTGTGAGGTGAGGGGAGGGAGACACACACACACACATATATATATATATAGAGAGCTTAGGGGTAGAGTGGGGAGAGGGAGGCTATGGTGGGGAAGAGGAGGGTTATATGCAAAGTGAAATATGAAGAGGGGGGTAGAAAGAAGAGGTGGAGAGTGAGATGGGAGAGAGAGAGGGAGGGTTAGAGAGAGAGGACAGAGATAAAGAGGAAAAATGGAGAGAAAACAAGAGTAGAAGAGAGAGTTTGGTATACAAAGAGAGGGATGTGGGAGGAAAGAGAAGGAGGAGGGAGGAGATAGAGAGAAAAATTTGAGAGGGTGTGAGACTGCTGTGGAAAGTATAGATGTGAGTGTGAGGCATGGTGAGGCAAGGTCCTACGTCCTAGGTCATGTGGTCTACTTTAGAGTCTAGAGTTTAGTGTGAGTATTGACATGCCTTGCCAAAGTCTAGTTAAAGGGTACAACCATACCATGCCTTTCCTTGCAATTTGCCAAACTTTCTAGTGTGTGGGAGTGTAGAAAGGAGAGGAGCTACAAAGAGGGTAGGTAGAGATTGAGTTTGTTAGAATGTGGGGGAGGGGAGAGGGTGCTAGACTTGTGAGGCATGTCAATACCTACACCTAAACCTATACCTAAAATTGAACCATGAACTAGACTTAGACCTTGCCTCACCATGCCTCTCACATCCATTCTCTCCTCATTACAGTCTCACACACTCTCTCTACCCTTATTTCTCCCACTCCCCCTCCTCCTTCTCTTTCCCCTAGTTCTGCATCCCTCTCTCTTTGTATATATCACTCTCTAACCCTACTCACTCTTCCATTTTCTCTCTCCTTCTCTATCTCTGTCCTCCCTCTCTCTAACCCCTCCCTCTCTCTCTCTCACTCTCCACCTCTTTACATCCCTCCCTCTAACTCTCTCAAACACTCCCTCTCTTGCATATAACCCCTCCCTCTTCCCCACCCCTCCCTTTCTCTCCCCTCTCTGCCCATGGCTCTCTCTCTCTCTCATATATATATGTGTGTGTGTGTGTCTCCCTCTCCCTCACTCTCACACACTCTCTTTGTCTTCCTATCTCCCCCCTCATACTCTCTTTCTTCCTCTCTCTCTGCTTCTCCTCTATGTTTCCTCTGTCCCCCATCACACTATCTTTCTTCCCTCTCTCTCCACACTATATGTTCTCTCATCTTTGTTTTTATTTACAAGGCAGAAGCCAGCCTTGACCTATAGATATCAAGACCTAGACTAGATCTAGACATGTATTACCTAGACATGTAAGGCATGGAAAGACCTAGACACCACAAGTCACAGAAATACCTAGACCTAGACCCAGACCTATACCTATACCATGACTTAGACCTATATAATGACCATGAGCACCCCCCCTATGTATTCCTCTCTATCTTTGGTACATTACAAGGCAAGAAATGGCCTTGACCTATAGATGTCAAGACCTAGACCTAGATCTAGACATAGCAATACCTAGACATGTAAAGGCATGGAAAGACCTAGACCTAGACCAAGAGCATAGACCATGACCTATACCGTATACCATGACCTAGACCTATATAATGACCATGAGGTAGTCCATGAAATAGACCTAGAGTTAGATTTAGACAATGACCTAGACCATGACATAGACCTAGAGCCAGATCTAGACCATGACCTAGACCTATACCATGAGCATGTACATGACCATGACCTAGACCATGACATAGATCTTGACCTAGAACATGACGTAGACCATGATCTAGACCTATACCATGAGCATGTACATGACCATGACCTAGACCTTAACATAGAGCTTGACCTAGACCATGACCTAGACCATGATCTAGACCCTCCTAGCTCCATCTAAGCGTAGGCATAACCTATACTCGACCCTTAAACCCCTCCACACTTGAGCCCTAAGTGCACTATGCATATACCTCTTGTTAAAGGCCCCACAACCCTTGTGCCCACATCTTGGTGCTCTAACCATTGCTCCATGATTTAAAACACTTTCAATCCTAATCCTTTAGGTTGGGAACTCATCCTTTTCTAGT
>SNQJ01S0140667.1:0-25008 GCA_010110895.2 Picea sitchensis
CATTCAACAATATCACATCATTGAGGTGCCTCAAGTATGTGATAATAGATCTTCCTCAACCTCAGCCTCAACAACCTGGTAATAGCATTCTCTTCAAAATTCATAGATATGTGACTTATACACTATCAACCCACTTATATCCGCACCTTGACCATTGTCAACCTATGGATAACATATCCATGATTTTATACACTGTGACCTGTGTACATCCACATATTACTGAGTTGTGACCCATGGATAACCTCCTAAATCTAGTTTAGTCACATCCATGCAAGTTTCTCCTTCAAAATTTCCCTACCTCAGATATGCTATGAAAAGATAAACCATATGAATTATTCACTTAGAAGATATTCAATAGACTTGTGTATGTGAATATATTTATGAGAGACTCCTTGAAGTGTATTTATACTTTTTCAAAGTAAATTCTATCCTTAACTTTAGGGATTCTTGTTACAACCACTTTACCCTTTAATTAATGACTTGTAATTGTTTAAGGTTTTCGTAACCATTCTTTGGGGTTTCCATATTCATGAGGGAATAACTCCTCAAATGTGAGGAACCACGTGATGTACCACCTATAATTGGAAATGACGCTACAAGGAATATCCATCTATGAGTGTGTTACATACATTTACACTATCGTTCATGTCCTTATTCATAAAAAAACTTCGAGTACCATCACCACACCATTTGGGGATTCTCAACCACTTAACCACTTATCCATCATTCCAAGACTTCTTCTAGGTTTGAATAGGGTTGACATCAATGATTCTGGAGTTCATATAGAGTTGACATCAATGAAAACTAACTTTCCAACAATTTGAGGACCAACTCAACAAAATGTAGGCACCAACCTACCAGAGACACCAATCTCTTCAACTTGTCAACAATACAAAATCATATATTTACTTCAAGCCTTCACCTGTACAAATATATTTCTATTTCCTTACAATACTCTTCACCAGTTGACAACCTGCATGATTTTAGAGAATTTTCTTATACATTTCACCTCCCAGCCACCCTTAGATGATTACATTAACTTCTCTTCCATTCTTTGGGATCCTCGGACCTCAGAGCCTCAACTTCCATTCACTTATTCTCTTTCACATCTACATTCTTTTGTATTTTATTTTGCGATATCGAAACTTATATTTCCACTCCATTTAACTCTCACATTTTCCATACAATGAATTGGATCTAAGCATTGTTATTTATATAGAGAATACACTCAAGGGTTTCTCCACAAATAATAAAAGGATCATTGATTCAAATCCAAATTCCCTCAAAATTTTCCTCCAAAATCGGGCTATCGAAACACCTCCATGAAAAAAATGGTTTCAGTATTCCTCTATTGCACATGATTTGTTCTCTACCCATCAAAAAACACAACACATACCTCATTACTCAGTAGTTGTCTGATCGATCCTCAAATTAACTTTACTGTAGATCATGTTCCCTAAATTTAACCTTCATTCCACAACATCCACCAAATTTAATCCTTGATAAGATATCAACCATAAATCTATTCCAAGTTCCCTAGATATCGAGATGTTTGGGCCTACCGTACCCCCAAGATATCGAAGTACCATGTTGTCTCTTCCCCTAGCTTTAACACTCCACAACTTCAACAACCTTCCGATATCTGATACATCGATGTACTAATCAAAAAATGTGGCTCAATCCTCCCATGACATGTGGACTAACTGTACCATTCTGTAGGACTAATGTGGCATGACATGTGGACTAACTGTACCACTTTGTATGACTGATGTGGCATGACATGTGGCACATGATGTGACAATAATAACCAACAACCATTTTCCTTTTTGTGTCTGACATGGCCTCCACATGGACCCCTTACACATGTGTTGTATGAAATGGAACTGATACATGACTACAGACATCATCACATCCCCCTTACTTGTTCGATCACTCTGATGACTTGGAACTAGTGCTTGTACTTACATGTAACATTGTTTGTAGCTTCGAACGTGGATTTTATGTGGCATATGTCGTAGCACTGATGTGGCATCTGAGATGTCCTACTAGGTATCAGTCCCTTGAAACTTTATAATTGTGCATTCACTTCATTCTTCTGGTATCCAATACTTCGATATTGAATCACCCGGGCATTGGGCCACCGAGGTATCAGCCCTCAGGATCTCAAAACTATAATTCCATGCACTCTATTTCAATATCCTGATATTTGGTATTGGAACCATGCCACTTTGTGTTCTAACCATTTTGTTGATGTGACAGATGAGGTGGCTTCATGTGTCTCTCTGTACTATGTTGGCTACTTATGTGGTGTATTTTATGGCCACCACGTGGCTTGAGCATGGCTACTGATGTGGCATCGAAGCTAGCCCATTTTCCATTAACCCAATGAGTAGCAGGCCCCCATAAATTTTGGTACTGTGTATACACTTTATTTTCTCTCGGTATCCAATAGACATCTTGATATCATGGACCCCACTACCAAGTCACTGGGACATTGGGATTTCAGGCCCCTGATCCCTTGGTATATCAAACGCCTAGAAAATTAGAATTGTGCACACACTTCATCCTTTCGATATACAATATTTTGATATCATGGATCCCACTACCAGGGTATCGGCCGCACGGGCCTTTAACAGTGTGCTTCTGCTTTCTCCCGATATACAATATGTGATATACACTGGGCCCAATACTTTTATATTAGTTGTTGATCTCCGATGATAAACTTTAAAGATTTATCCAGCTTCGAGTCCACATTTTTCCATGACAAAATTTGATGCCTTACACAGGGTTTTGTATCTCTTTCTTTCATATTCAAACTTTATTACTTCTCATTTTCATCTTCCAATGGAAAAAGCTGTCCTTATGTATGCACATCCTAAATTCACTTGGATTGACTATTCAAACAAAGTCCTCTTTCTTTCATAACTCAGGGTAAATGCATAGAGGCACCACACACAGAGGTATTCAAAGTCTCCCCCCTATTCAACAAAATGCACAGAAGCATAGTCTCACTTTGTGCATGACAACAGTAAATCTCACAATGCATAGAGGCATAGTATCGCTTTGTTTTTTAAAATAGTTTGTCTCCACCTTCCTATGAAATCAATGAAATCCATGATTTTCATAGTCATGTCTACCTTCGACATCAATGAAAACACAATTTCCAACAACTCTCACCATACCATTGTGTCCATTGCGAAGGTATTCCTCACCTTCTTCCAATTTTTTGTTCACCATGACCTAGGGATCAAAATACATACTTCCTTTTTCCAAACCACTACCACCAACATATCAAACCACATCCATGAGTGGTGAAAATGGCATGGCTTGCAGAAATCCAAGCTATATGACATCTTCAATAAGGATTTCTTCATGAAGTCCTTCCTTCCTCCCATCGCCAAGGATATCACCATGAAATTCCCTAAGAATGAGGAAGAGGCCATAAAGAAGGACCAAAAATATGAATTTATCTACGCTTAGTATGGGTATATGTACACCATCCTCCTTGACACCCCTTAATCCTAATTAAGTGACTCAACCACTCCTAGAACCTTGCATTCCATCGATGGTCTCATTAGCTCTGTCTGTCCCACATGTCCACCACCACCGCTTGGGCCTAGTGAATATGCATTTATTTATGGTGGGTCCTCCAATCCTTATGGATACTCAACGCCACTTCAGGACTAGTCGCATGCCTCATCTCATGTGGGAATCACTCTTTTCAAGCTACCACCAATCCTTTATATCCTTTTCCTGGTCCACCAACCTTATCATCTACCCCACCTATAGGTGCACCACCTACTCAACTAGTCTATTTTCACCTTCTCCATAAGCATAAGTGTATGCATAGCAGAATGATCCCCTTCATCCTAATCAAAATAGGAGGAATAAAATGAGGAAAGGGATGAACCATAACTAGGGACCCTAGGGATCCAATAACCCAAATTCCAACACTAGGGGAAACTATCGTGACCCCAATAAAATCCAAAGAACCAACCCAGTACCCAAGTAGGGGAAGAACAAACCCCCACACACAAACAAACCTTGCACTTATTGTGGTGTCTATGGACATTTCACTATTAGCACAGGGGCAGACCCAGGGTTCAGCTCCAAGAGTGCACTAAAAAGGACTAACTACTAGCCCTTTCGGCAACACCTGTGAAGAAAATGCAGTCTCACCTGAAGCATTTATGAGGGGTATGCAAGACAGAGATGTCTACAACTAAGGGGAATATCAAGTGAATCTAACACAAGAACATCACAACATTCATATATCACTTATCAACTTAGATCTATCGTGCACATCTACTCATCAGATCTAAAGCGGTAATGCAATCACAGTATATCAATGACATAGATAGAAGATCAATCACACACAACACAAAATATACGTGGTTCACCCTCTCTCTAGGGCTACGTCCACAGAACTATGCTATAATATATTGAGGTAACGCATAAAGTTCTTGTCTAAGCTCTTAGCTAACAGTTCTTCTCTTCTCCTCTCTTTCTCTCCTCTCCCTGCACACCTAGCTGCAAGGTTGATCTTCACACCCAGCTGAAGATCTCACAATCCAAAAGGATCTTGTACTCATCACTTCTCTCTCACACAATACTCCTCTCTCAACTACTCGATACCAACAGCAACAATAACAACATTATCTTACCAACCCAAGGTACCAACCCAACCTAGGCCCTTTAGACCTCTATTTATACATTACAATAGATCATCAACAATCGTAGGCCGAAACCTAGGTGTCCAAAACCCTAGATACCAAAACCCTAGGTGTCTAAAACCCTAGGTCAACTTGACCCGTATTTTTAGGGCTTCGCCAGCCTGTCTTTCCTTCCTTCTCACATGGTGCTCCAAATCATCCAACAGTGGATTTTTTTTCTTGTTGAGTTTTCCACGATTCTTATTCCTTGCTAACTTATCATTCTCGATATCCTCTTCCTTATTGACTTGTCATTCTCAATCTCCTCTTCCAATGACTTTCTTCTTGGGCTTGGCTCCATCTTTTTCTTCTCTTTTTCTCCGCCGAACCAATGGTTGTAGTGAGGTTTCTTCCGTTTCTTTGTGATCTTCCACTTGCTCCCGAATAAACAAGGGCTAAAGAAATTTCAGCACTCACTTGTGAATTTTTCTTGAGGCACTTCAGATCCGAGCTTCCTATTTTACTTCGACTCCAAAACGTGGGTTGGCCTCCGCTTCTACTTGATGCCTCTTCCTTTTCTCCTCTTTTTGTTGTTGGGTATTTCTACCCTCTGGACTAATAAGCTAGAACCAGCCTCATAAAGAAATGACCCTTTAGACTTAACTTTTGACCTTCTGCAGATCTAGAGCCTCTTTCTTCACATGCGTACAAGAGAAGAATAAACCAACCTTTTTCGGATGGCTGAAGTAGATCCTACGTTGAATTTCTTGTCCTTTTGCGACTGCTTTGCTCCTTCCCACAAAGCTTCTGCAATCAAACAATAATATGAATGCATGCTACTGATCTAATATAGGGTTAGAGATAAAAACATAAAATCAAATATCACATATGAGATTCATGTATCTTGGGACGGGAAAGTATCTTTTTCATTAGCTTCAATAAATCAACTTACAATGATTCGAATTGATCCCGCGTTCCGCGATTCGATACACGGGCTCTTCCTCTTCTTTTTGTCCTCCAAGCTAGCACTTCTTGAGTTTTTCCCTGAAGCTTGCAGGGCTTAAAGAAGCTAAGGGTTGGGACAAAGCGGCTTAACAATTTAAAGCGAGTTCCTTTACTATATTTTTCCTCCTTTGACTAGTACCCTACCCCTCCTTTTATAGGTAGAAGAGCTAGGGTTTTAGTCGGTCTCGACCATGCATGGCGGGAAGTTTAATTCGCCGACAAAAACCCGGTCTAGAAGGCTTACGATTTTTGCATTATTGGGTACTCGTGAGAACATTTGGAGGCTAGCAGCGGATACCGCGATGCGATGGACAACTGGCGGATGCGGCTTGATGAGAAAGTTAGAGCGGGTTGCTATTTTGAGTGATTTTGAGGAGTTACTTTCGGCTGGCTTTGGCTAGGAAGAAGAGGCATGAGTTGGCACGATGCCAGGTAAGCATGTATGGATGCATTTAGATTCTATAAGAGATGCCCTAATGTGTGAGGTCGAGGAAGAGCATCGATGGCGAGAATACGTGCAATTCTTTACCAATCGTCTTGTCACGGTGAATAAATTGGGCAGGAATCGGAGATAAAGTCGCGCAAAATATCAAATGTCTCGCAGAACGGGCCACCATGCCGGGATAGACATAGAGGCATGGCTACCAATCAAATACAGCCAAGTCCATGTCCTTCACCTTCTCGAGGTAGTAGGAACAATACACAGCGGACTACATCACCGAAATCGAGGAAAGATATACAAAGAAAGTATCATCTCTCAGAAGCTGATTTGACATGATGGCTGTACTTCAAGCTCGACAACGGCTTCAAAATCTTCTAAACTTCGGTAGGAGTGTAATATGAAGATTATGCAGTACTACCCAAAGGTCTTCGACGGTTCGTCGGTTTTGGACTTGATAATCTTGATGATGGTTGAAGGCTTGATTCCGAACAAAAGACGATTGGGCGTTAGGATGGCGGGTATGCGGACAAAGAGACATATGCGAGTGGCCGAGTTAGGCTAAGTAACAAACTTCCTTGGACAATAGCACGACAAGTGATAGAGACTCGAGGCGGCATATCTCGGTAATCCTTAAGTCTATGAAGCGGGAGGCAACGCAAACTCTCCATATGTTTGGAAGAGTAACCAGCGGTGGAGGACCTGGCTTCATAACGAGCAAAGCTTAGAAGGTCGTGCACTACATCCATAGTTTGATGCATCAAGCGAGCTGATAATGCTTTATCCAAGGGCGAATCATAATGTTTCCAACGAAGAAAATACTTTTCCTATCCTCTTTTGGGGTGTTGATTTTTGTTCTTTTGATTATTTGGAAAAGAATAAAAGAATATTACGTTACAAGGGAAGAGCGAGGTCATGACATACAAGTTCAAAGGCGTAAAGACAAGGCGATGTTCTAGGAAATGATACTGGAAAAATCCTCCGGTGGCCAAAGGTGTTAAAAGCGGGAGGCATATTTGTTACTAGGCGATGGGTAAAGGATACCGTCGCGGTTGATAGAACCTACGATGGTAGCGTCGCCGATGTAAGTTTACTTGAGCCCCAAAGAAGAGGCTTCGGTGATTTTTCATGTTTGATGCGAAAAAGCATAAAAAGGAAACTCCATTGGGGTACCTTTTTAGAAAATAGTCTAGTTGGCAACCGAGAAGGGTAAACTAACCAACGGTGATTCCAAAACCATTTTGAGTGTGACAAGGACAAGATCCACTCGGCTATTTTTCAATTTTAAAATTACGAAAAAGCTTAACTATGGACTCGCGTCGATAAATTATGCAGATAGTTTACTTGAGTGTGAAGAATAAGGTCCTTTCAGCTGATCCTTTCATTTTTAAGGAGTGTGAAAGAAGCTTAACTATGGACTCGAAGTGTTTTTCTTTTCGTAAATTTAGTCCCTCGATTTGAAAAGGAATAAAATTATCTACGAGGATACTCTTCTAAAGAATGAAATTCGATAGAGTGCTCCTTTATTAGTCTGATTGGCGTCGGACGAAAAAGGGAGTAAACTTCTGCTTGGACAGGCGTGACTTCAATTCCCCGGTTCGCGAAGCGTGGCGTGCCAGGTAGTAAACGTCTTTTCATGTTTAAAGAATTGAAAAGGGCTTAAAGGAGACCCGTTATGTGTTTGGGAATCCGGAGGGTAAGAAAAAAAGTGAAAAAGACTCCTGAAATGAGGCTCAAACTCATAAAGGAAAGACTATACGGACTCCAGAGCCTACTATAGTTGCTTTAGGAATGGCATGGTTACCATAATACAATTAGAACTACTAGGGCATCCATGTTTGGGTAAACTCTACCACCAAGTTGCAATGCTACTAGAGCCCCAGTGATTCGCATCTAGCGGTTGGGGTTGATCCTATATTTGAATAAACAAAAGTCAACGAGATGCTTGGTGGGATGAAATCCTATCTTATATGCTCAAGTTGATTTTGGAAAAAAATTATGGACCGCCCTTATGTGAATTTTATTTTATTTTTTGAAACTTCGATAAGAAGTGTCCCAATACGATCAATTCCATGTTAAACTTCAAGACCTCCAAAATGATTTTTGGTTAAAAGAAGCTGATAAAAGGGCCCAAAAGATTTGACAAGCGGAGGCCAAAACTCTATAAATAGGGGCTGACAGCTCATTATCCTGTGCTAATTTGAAAAGTGTCTGCGGAACCAAAAACACCCTGCATCTGGTCGGTCGGGAGCTACAGTGGACTAAACCGACTTCTGCTTGGACCAAAGTAAGTACAAACTCCTTCATCTTGCATTTCTATACTTGTATTTAAACTTTGTTGCTGGGGGTGGTAGTCACCTTTTTAAAGGAAACCCTCTTATTTCATGAGTTGTCGAGCGACGCGGTATACATACAGCATACCCAGTGAACCAGTAGCGGGTACGTGACATCCTCATTGTGGCAGGTTGTACAATGCAATGTGTTGCAAGATGCTAACTCCCCTCTTTATTGCCTTGTGATTTTGTAGGATGTATTTGCACTAGCGAAAGCGAGAGCATGAGGCTGCTTACGAGGCGATGGCCGGCCGATCAATGATGATAGCCACCACGGCCTTGATGCGGGTTGGTCAAATTCTTCACCGTAATCCCATTCATGCAGCGCCTTAAAGGCTACCGAATGCGCCCAGTGCAGTCTTGGCATCGATCACGAGAAACTCATGATAGGGCAATCTCTGCGCCCACTCTGAATATTTACTTCTGACCGGGCCTCTCGAGGAGAGGAAGGCCGTCGATCACGCCTTTCCCTGGCGAAGGAAGGTTAGAAAACTGATAGTGATGCTGTGTAGTCGGGATAACCAACACCGAGGACTTCCGGATGGGATACTTGACATCTCATCAACATTATTTCTCGACCATCCACAGCATCTCTTATTGGATCCATAGGAGTCTACAGCCCATCATCAGACTCTTGTATACGGTGAAGCTGACCGCCGGTGTTTGGGCCGAATATTTTTATTTGGAGTACCACATTAACGGAGGCAATGAGGAGAGCAATTGACGGTGCCGTGTTGGTCCTGAGAACCCGGGTTGGAAGGACCATTTTGTGCTTTCGTTCTTCTTTGGCGAGTTCCATGCTTGATCCTCGCCAGCGGTGAGAGGACACTTGTGACAGCATTCCTGCTGATGCGGATGGGCAGCATTGCTGCCCTGACAGGGTGGTGGAAGGACCGTGAGTCCTTCGCGATGACCAGCATGGCTATGCGTGGCTGAGATCCCCATGATTGAGGACTACCAATACGCGGGGATCGACTTCTCTAGGGATCCATAGATGCGATTACTCCGTGAGTCGCGAGGGAAGATAGGTAAGTCTCCTCCTATCGCATTTTTGTTTGTATATGTCATTTTTTATGTCTTTTAAAATATATATCATGTTTTGGATAGCGAGAGTTTCGACGAGGTGACTCTCTTGTGTTGCAATAGGATGTGGGGCACAATGCGACCCGCTAACTTTACCGCGAAGGTCGACGTCCGGCCCGGAGAGCCCCGCGTGCTACCAGCGGAGGCAGCGGTAGCGAGAACCTCCAGCGAAGCTGAAGGGCTCACGAGAAGCGTTAGGCGATTTTACGAACTCACTGCCCAGTGCCATGATCAGATGAGGACATCACCAGAATCCGTCTGAGGGATACATGGGTAGGGGTTACCTGGGACATGGAGTCCGGTGTTTAGGCTGTGGGTAAGGGTGTTGGTAATTCTCGCAGGGCCCACAGGCCACGAGCGACTAATAATGAACCTTTGCGTTCCTCGAGCACTATTATGTATTATATTTTTTGAGGGCTATAAAAGCAATTTCGTGATGGCTCCCACTTTTGAGGCATTTGTGCCCGTCTATGTACTTTGAGATATTTTGATGTATATATATGATTTTATTTCTTTTGTATGTGTCTTTATGGATTTTGAGTGTATAAAAATGTATTTACATGTATTTAAGATCATGATTTTCTTATGTGTGTGAGCAAGATGCCAATCTAAAATGTAATTAGCTAGAGTATACGTGATTTGATTTAGACTTCTAGGAACATGTGAAAATATGTAATATAATCAGGATTGCGTTCCAAGAGGCGTACCCTAAGGAATCTTGATTGTAAAAGTAGGATCATGCACCACGGTATACTCGTTTAGCTCTTGACACAACCGGTTGGCGTCTAGAATGGAGCAGGAGGCCGGAGATACCTAATATGACAAAGCGTCGCGGTAACTCAATAAATGTGTTATACTCAGCAACATTGTTTTTTGTGTCACCTAAGCATATTCCTCGGGATGATAACAAAAGCTGACCACAATGGTGTGAAGATTACCCAGGCTGCCGGAGGCAAACCTCAGCGTGTCGACTGGCACCGTCCGCATATCCGATGAACACCTCGGACTCACTTGAAATATGCCATAGTGGCCAGATAACATTTATGACACGTCCATGACACATTTTGCAAAAGAAATAAAGAAATGGCCAACATGAATACATACATATGTTACAAAAGTTACCCGCAGTGACCCTATGAGTAGAAATTCTTGAGGTAGAGCCCATTTCAGGCTCTTGCCCAGCCATTCCTTCAAAATCGACGGAACCCGATAAGAGCCCTTCTTTAGCACCTCTTTAACAATGGGGGTCCGAACCACATGGAAGTTTGAACTTTCCACGCCCCAGTTATCTTGGTGGTAAACCCGGAACAAGGTAAGCCCTCGAGAGAAAACCGAGGACTGACGGACCTATCAATATTGACACTTAACCCTATTTTTACATATGAACCGTTGGCCGGTCTTGTCGCTTTGAAGCGCTGTTCATCAATTGTTCTAAAATTCTTAGTTCTTCTAGCGGAGAATTAATGCAGCGATGCTTGTCGCCAATTTGAAGATAGGTGACATTCAATGGGCAAGGCGCCTCGGCCGTAAGCGAGTTGGAAAGGTGAAACGGTTCGCGATCTTAAGCGGCGTTCGATAAGCCCTTAATGCGAGAATATAACATCAAATGCAGGTTGGAAAGCTTGGTTGGCGAGTTTATGGTTATTTGTAGCATTGTTTTAAAGCGTTTTGTTAGGCTTCCACTTGCCCATTGGCAGGGTAATAGGGTGATGAGTGTTCTGTCTTAGCCCAAGCTTTGATGTTAACTTCGACATCATCTTGTTAAGAAATTGGCCGCCATGGTCTGTGACAATCTCTCTCAGGACATTGAATCATGCTATAATCTGGTTAAAAGGAAGAGAGCATTAGTCTCTCCATCATCTTTGAGCGTCGGCATGGCTTGACCCACTTAGTAAAGTAGTCGGCGACCACAATGATATAATGATTGCCCCTTGGCGATGGGGGTTGCAAGTAGTAATCAATCCCCACTTGAGTGAAGGGACCCGGCGGTGATAACGGAAACATAGGAGCTGGATGTGCCCTCATCTTAGTGAAAGATTGTACGGATAGCTTTTTGACCGACTCAATGCAATCTTCAATAAGCGTGGGCCAGTAGCTTTGATGGGATTTTGAGGCATTGCCAGCAGGACAAAATTAGCCACAAGCTCTGTATGGCGATTCGTTGAGCACTATGGCCGGCCTCCTCGCCAGAGTGAACTTATCGGCGCAAGATCTGATCGACCTCTAAGATACAAGTATAAACGAGGATAAGATAGTTCTTGGATTGATAAAGCGTGATAGTCGGCGCTCATCGCGAAGGAAGTGAAAGTAGGACGCTTCAAAGATGCGGAGATATGGTATATCTCATTACCGGATCGAACGATTGATTAGAAACATATCACCGGATAAGAAGCGATTCCCTCGGGCACAAGCGTCACGATAATAGGAAGTTCGAAATGAGTTAGCGAAGACACGATTTTTGGACTTTGTTGAAACAAAATCCAAGTCAACTCTTGAAGGATGACCATCCAATGATTTTCCACCGATGACTGTCGTGTCAAAATGTACTGAAATGGATTCACGGCGGCAACGACAATGGTCTTACGAAACAAAACATAATGAAGGAAACGTTGAACAACATGAATTGCGCCAGCATAAGTTTTCCCGGATGGGTATAATTGAGTTAGGTCCTCTGAGGAATACCGGCTCAGAAATTAATAGATCGATATTTCGAAAGCAGAATCATCTTGAACTAAAACCATGCCTATACTAGACTCTGCAGTGACGGATGAAATCCTTAATTTATGGATTTGGTGGCGTAGCGAGGAGGATCTTGTAAGAAGCGTGTTTCAATCGTCGAAAATACGGTAGGCGGCTTCGTCCAGGAAAAGGGCGATCTTTCTTGATGCGCATAGAATCCCTTAGTTGGCCCCGGCATAGTTGGTTATGAAGCGTCGTAAGAAGTTCTGCTTGCCTTGAAGACTTTGAAGTTGTACACAATTGTGCGTGGGGGCAATCGGACTATTGCCTCCACCTTAAGGACAACCATGATCCCCAGTTGTTGAAACGATGAATCTTAACAAGCGTCCTGACGTGACGCTAAAGCTACACTTGTTGGGATTTAAACGAATCCAGAAGTAGCGGCGGCCTTCGAAGATGTCCAGTGCGTTGGATGATCTTTTTCGCTTGTGAGGCGTGATGCTAAGTCATCTAAGATAAGCCTCGACTATGTGTTTTTAGATGCGTGAAATGCAAAAGACATGGCGTGGAGCGTGGCTCCGGCGTTCTTAAGACCAAAAGGAATTTTACGATGGCCCGAATGCGCGAGGGCAGATGAAAGCCGTTTTATGTTGATCCTCGGGTTTTGATTTGGATTTGGATTTTGTAACGAAACCATCCATGAATGAAAAGGAAGCACAATCGGTAGCACTCATCAATAATCGTCGATGAATGGGGTTGGATAATTATCTTTTGGACATACCTTATTCAAATCACGGTCAGTGCAGAACCACGAATCATGCCGCATTTTTATCGGCTGGGCAGGTTGTACCCGATGAGTCAAGTGGATGGGGTATATGAACCGACCTTAAGCAATTTAGAACCGACTTTGATAGGCTAGCGCCTTCCCTTGGATTAGCGAATGAAGTTTCACATCGAGCGGGCTTCGCGTCTGGGTACGTAAGGATCTCATGTTCAGCAATTTTGGATCGATGCACGGCATTTCCTCATAAGACCGGTAGCGATAATTCTTTAAAAAGATCGTATGCATCACGAATCTCAGGAACAATCATGCGGCGAGGTATTCTCCGGCCAGAAGTCTGCGGGAGATATCTATTGGAATCGTTTTAGCAATATTTTACATGTTACCCTCAGCATAAACATCACATGTAGATGCGCTAAAGAGAGGTTAATGGGACAAGGCTGATCTCCGTCATGGTGATAGTGAATTACCCTGCCTCGATTCGATTGTAACTTTCCAGGAAATTATGATCTATGATGAAGATCTTCCCAAGGTTTGTCAGAACCGGTTATTCGCCCGATTATAGCCGTGGGAAGAAGGCAAGACTAAGTCGAATGAAGTGTCGACAAGAGAATCACGAGCCGAGATAAAACCGGTGGATCCAACTCTTGTGCGGAATCGGATCAGAAATGGCTGAAACTTATTTGAACTATAAGAATGCAGCTACGCCGGCCCGGTAGGCAAAGGCGAACATGCAGCATGCCTGTCGCATCCGTAAACCTACGATGGGGAAGGAAGAATCCGCGGATCCTTAAAGTAAGAATTAAATTATTGGAGCGGCGAGATATGGAAAATCTCGGCTTTATGGTGAGTCGATATAACGACATGTCGCCTTGAGAGGGTGGATAATCGAAGGTACCCATCAAGATGGAAACAACCCAACTCCTATATTGACAAAACTGGCTTGAGGATTATCAACTAAAAGAACCGTGGATGCCCCGAAATTTTGGATCGGTAGAAAGAAGACAACTGATCAATAGTCACTATCGAGCCTTCATGTGGAAACAATAGGATGCGAAAAACTGTAGCGACCAACTGCACATAGCATATGTCCAACTCACGACCTAGCAAGTTGTGTCGATGGGGGCGCCGACTACCTCTACTTCAACACACGGTTTTCCCCTAAACATACGGGGAAGAAGGGATGATGCCATGTGGTCGGAGGAAGAGCGATATCATCTGACGCGGTGAGAAGGCCGTGGGGGAGACAAACTCGGGTTTGATGATAGCCTAGCAATGACTAACAACATAGCGCCGTTGAAGCTCGTCCACCGTCTTGAAGATGTTTTACCGATGTAAAGGTTTTAAATTAGGGTGAGCCACTACTATCTGGCAACGGCGATGGTAAGGCAGCGGGGTTTCAAGTGGTCGTATCTAGCATGATCGTTTCTGGGTTACAAGTCTCGGTAGATCCTAAGGTAGCTAACAGAGCCTTTATCTGAGAGGGGAAGCTCTAGAGGAGTTCCAAAGTGGACATTGTGCAAGAGGTTTGTGCCAAATCTTCCGCAACAGAGTAGTTTTGGGAAAAGGCACTAGATTTGGATTATGAAACCGTTTGAGCAGCACCTTTGGGAATGCGTTTCTTTGTTTCACCCAACGTCTTCTCGTTTTGTAGAGGAAGAGATGGGATCCTGGCTTCTTTGCCCTTATCAGAGGTGTTTTGCTTACTATAATCATGAGCTCTAGTCGATATAAAAACATCAACCTTCATCATATACACATTCAAAAATGCGGGATTGTTCAAAGACGAATAGGGTCCTTGACTACCCCCTTCCACACTCGAAGAGGCTTGAGTTAGATTCTGCTTATGTTGAAAGGATTAGTCAACACAGCTTGTTTTTGTTGTGTGACAAACTTCTGGGACTCTGGAAGTCGAGGGCATAAATGAGTTGGTGATCTTCCGCTTTCACAAAGGTGCCGCGGATACCTCGCCCTTTCTGCTACGTAGTACCTAGCTTTATCATTTGGTTTCTTATCCCTTTACGTTGTTCTTCTTGTAATTTCTTTGGTTGGCCTTTGGGTTAGCGAATGCATGCGAATATTATACGGCCGTTTGGTAGGAGGGGCAATGGCGAGGAGTTTGGCTGGCGGCGGAGTGTTATTGATAAGCTGTTACGGTAACGTCGAATTGCGCACCATTGGGCTGGATTTATTGCCGGAACCAACAATACCATCGACGTAATGATGCGCTGTCACGGTTTGTCCGGAATTGATGGTGGTGCATCCGGTGAGTGTTGTACAATAGACGGGCCGAGAATAGAATAAAGCTCAAGTTGTTGAGTTCTCATGATGGCTTCTTCCTTTGAGAAAACTCCTGAAGTTGCGATTTCTTTGGATAACTGCGGAACTAAGACTTAAGGAACCACTCCAGCGGGAATCTTTTGGAGGGATGGGTACTTTGATAAGACTCTTCGTACATGCTCGAATATGATCAGAATATATATGGTCTTTGGTCGACCGAAATTGGCTGTGAGTGCATTTTATTGTCATTATTATCTGAGTGGCGAAATGGTTAAGAAAGCCATAGCGGTTCGTAGAAAAAGTATCGTGAGCGATCAAAGTTCACCATGTACCATTTAGCGGCACTCCATATAAGAGTGCGTTGAAACAACCATGGCCCATGCGAGTCATCTTTCAATGAGTTGGATGAGCACCGTAAGTGAAAAGAGTAGTTGCGTGATCTCCGGATCTTCGTTGGGTTTAACCGAACTTTGGGATGTGAAAGGTAACTTTAATGCGACATAGGAGGCCGCGAGGATAAATGAAGCGGATAGGATCATTGTATGGAGTGTTCATCGGCAAGTGTAAATTTACCAAGAAAGGTAGTTTGGTACATTCGTGGCGAGATGAAAGTCCACGGGTTTGGTACACCCGGAGTTGCCAAGAAAAGGTTAGGTTCTTGGCGGAGTTGGTAGAAACCTTGGCCTTGTCCAGCGAAAGGGTTTTGCATTTTTGGGGACATCGTTTGTTGATTCCCAATGAGGGACGCCGGATTACGGGCATTCATTGTGTTTTATTAGCGATTTTAGGAAAGGATTCCCCATGCGGTCTGATAGGGAGGCATAGTAGTTTAATCCGAGTTCCATTATTGATTGTGAAGCATTGCCGAGCGGCGACATTCGTGGCGGGATTGGATATGACACGAGGTTCAAGGTCGGTAAATGTACTAGCGAGAATGGTACCACTGGCGGATTTGGTAATCCAAAAGCCGAGGTGCCGGTAGGCGCAGATATCTTTATGACCATGTGAATTCCAGCGAGCGGTGGCGGACCCTCTGCGGCATAGTTTCGCGGAGTTGTCCATGACTCCCGACTCAAATAAACGTGGTAATGCGGGTGCCGTGATCTGGCGTCGCGGACCCAGCGAAGAGGGATGAAGGAGATGACCTCAAAACGCGTGAAAAGGGCATGAGTGCCCCGAGGTTATGCCAGGAAAGCATTTGGAAAACTTCACGCCCCGGAATAAAGTACATGAAATGGATGAGGTGAGTCTGAGCGATTTTGAACTAGGCATCCGTGCTATGAAAAGCAGGCATCGCGCACTGGGCAAGGTTGTAGCGCCACGATGGAATGAGTCCGGTCCACTTTATGAAGCCGGTGCGGCGAACCATAGTGAAATGGGGCCGTGACGATATATTAGGAGGGCTTCTCTACAATGGTGACAACGATAATAGAATGGAGAGTCGGTTGGCAGTTGTTCCATGGTACAGGTCGGCTGATAATAGGCGTTATTAGTCTCAAGCTGGAATAACGACTTGACCCAAATCAATGAGCAGGGTTTTAGCAATCAAAAGTGAACGTCCCTCAGGGGGTTATTCCGGATGGCGCCCGATTGCTTCAGACCAGATGGTCAATCTTCGCTTCCAATTGGTGGCGAGGGGTACGCTCGATATCACCGTGGCGAGGCCGAAGCCTGCGAGACCGGCGGAGCTCTGAATCCTCCGGTGTGAGAGAATTCACGACAACGTAAAAGGCGGAGTCTACCACCGAATCAAACATTAACATCACTAAAAGAAAAGTCCCTAGCGGATAAATCAAGCAAGCACTAATATTGGTAGGAAGAGCAGTTACAACATGTACACGAAATTACCTTCTGGGTACCGTTACGCTCGAATCTGAGCACCCTCGGTCTACTGCTGGCGTTGGTCGAGGGTATATGGAGTACCACGGTATACCCGCTGATCCGCATGTATTCCCTAGGAAGATAGGCAGTGGTTTCCGACCGCGTGAACGCTGCTCCGGTACGCGATCGTGATCGAAGACCACAATAGGCGGGGTATCAAGCGAAACACAGCTTCGAAGTGTCGAGGCAAGTGTTAGGAAGGCGAGGATCCAGGAAACGGATTGAGACCCACCGAAACTCAAGTGGCAAATGCTAGCAGGCGGAATCAGTCTCTATATGTGTTCCACCGATTCGATCCGGCTTTGGAGGGTTATCTCCAGTACCTTTCCTTACGCGACCTCGATGTTTTAGCCCCTGTGTTAGAGGGGACTCTCAGATAGATTTCATGTTTACTGGACTTTTACACTCCCTAATGACAGACTCCGATGTTTGTTTTAGGTAGCCTTGGAATTTACTCCAACCTATTCCAAGGCCTATCACGAGCTAATGTGCACCTATAAACAGAAAAGTCTACTTGATTTTGTTAAGCATTGCTTTTAGTGGGCTTTTAAAGTCTCAAGGTGCGGAAATGAAACCAATGGTGTGTAGAACAAACTCAGCAAAAATGCGGAAAATGCTTAGAAAAATTTCTGGAAATGCAAAGACCAGCAACTTTTCTATGAAAAGAAAAGAAGTTTTTTCTTTTCGGATTCACTAAGATTTTAATGCAATAAATGACAAGAATTTTCACTCAAACCTGTGAGCTACTTATACTAAACGTACCCAGCGTAAAACTTATGTAAAAGGAACTTCTTTCACAGTTCTTGATGCAACAACCAATTTTTCAAATCAAGAAGAAGCAAAAGATTGTTTTATTTGGTTGGACGATCACACAACAAGGAAAAATAATGACAAGACTAAAACCAAGAGAAAAGGGAAAATCTCCGGCTTAAAGCAGCGGATAAAGCGAATCAGAACATGAAAATGCAACCAAGCAATCTCAATGGCACCGATTCTAACACTTGCCTCAAAACCATAAAATAAATGTCTTTTCTATCAAAATCAAATATCAAGCACAAGATAAGGAGGAGACGCCCTAACCTGCTGACTGTGCAAACCCAGACTCTAGACCCCTGAGAAGAGCTCTCTCACCACAGGAGGGAATGAATACCCCACCCAAGCTGAAAAGCAACCAAACAGGCCCGCGACTGTCACCAAAACAGCCTGCGGGTACCCGCGTGCTATGCTCAAGCAGGCCGCGGATATCAGCGTGCTAAGCTTAAGCAGGCCTCGGGTATGCTTAAAAACAAAGATCGGCAGACAACCTAGACACAGGCAATTACGGTGGCCAGCCACGAGTGTCTAGCAGTTGAATCTTTGTCACTTCTGAAAAACAAAGAAATTTTCAACCAAAATCAATGCAAGAAATGGCCAGACACTACCACTACCAAGATAAGCCGCAGGGAAAGGGGCTTTGAGTCCTATAACTCACAGATGAACCAGAGTCCTTGAATATGGACTAAGGAAAAACTGTTGGCCTACCCATCAGGCAAGAACTACCTTACTAATGTCAAATCCTAATACCAACACTTGCAAAACCGACTGAAAAACAAGACAATCAACTAACGGAACCCAGACAGGATCCAGCCCAGAAGATGAACCGGCAGGAGGAAGAGTTGCCTCTTAAAACAACCGGTCACTACCGCATCTTGAAACCAACCACGGGTGTGAATATCCAGATTCACAATGAAGGTTAGAGGCCTTGGTATCCGGCGTCACGGTATGGAGACGTGGTACCACAATGTGTCGAAAAGAAATGTGGGTAGGACGGAGAGAGGCCCCGGTATTGATAACGGAATACTCTGCTAACTCGATAGAAAACAAAACAACAAAGAAAGCGAGACTGAACTCTCTAAACTGCAAAATCTTTCACCAAACGAGACCTAGGTAGAAAAATCCCCGGTGGGTCGCCAATTACGTTGTTGGGTGTTTCTACCCCTCTGGGACTAATAAGCTAGGGCTCTAAACATATGCGAAAATGACCCTTTAGACTAACTTTTGACCTTCTGCGAATCTGAAGCCTCTTTCTTCACATGCATACAGGAGGAGAATAAACCAACCTTTTTCGGATGGCTGAAGTAAGATCCTCTATTGAATTTCTTGTCCTTTTGCATTTGCGCTCCTTCCACAAAGCTTCCTGCAATCCAAACAATACTATGCATGCATGACACTGATCTATTATAGGGTTAGAGATAAACATAAAATCAAATATCACATATGAGATTCATGTATCCGGGGCCGGAAAAGTATCTTTTCATTAGCTTCAATAAATCAACTTACAATGATTTAGAATTAGGTCACCCGTTCCACGATTCTGATCAGATACCTTCCTCTTCTTTTTTGTCCTCCAAGCTAGCTGCTTCTTGAGTTTTCCTAAAGCTTGAGGCAAAGCTAAAGAGGTTAGGACAAAGCGGCAACAATTTGGCAGGGTTCCTTTACTATATTTTTCCTCCTTTGACTAGTACCCTACCCCTCAGCATAGGTTAGGAAGAGCTGGGGTTTTAGTCGAACTCTGGAAAGCCATGCATGGCCGGAGGTTTAGCGACAAAAACCCCAAGAATCTCGGCCGGAAACTTCCACGATTTTTGCATTGTTAGGTACTCATGGGCTGTTTTAGGCTAGCCCACGGATACCCACGTCCAGTACGAGGACAGCAAGCGGATACCCGCACCCAGTGAGAAGTTAGGGCGCTGGTTTCTTGTTTTGAGTGGTTTTGAGGAGTTACTCAGCATGGCTTTGGCTAGGAAGAGGCGCGAGTTGGCGATGCTAGAATGGCTTGTATGGTGCATTTTAGGGTCATAACACTTGTGCAGACTTTCTTTTCTATGTATGGTACCCGGTTTCAAGCTGCTTGTGGTGCCTATACCATTTTCTTCATGCTTTCACTGAGAGATGCGAGGGATCTAGTTGTCATAGTACAACTTGTTATTATCCTACTTCTTTCCTTCCACTCCCTGTTTAGAGTCTTCAATTGCGGAGATCCTCCCTCTGTAACATAAAGTGATCTTGTATGTCCCTAGCCAATGTGTTCAGAACTTCCCAGGATGATTTATGAACTTGTTTTCGATTACTATATCACCTTGTTTGAATGCCTTCTTCTTGATGTACCTATCATGATAGGCCTTTTCTCCTTCGAACCTATTTGATGGAATCCGCAACAAATATATCTTTTTCCAATTCAACCAACTGTGCATTCCTCTCTTGAAAAGCTCCAGTGTCATCCTTATCTGTAAAGGAAACAATTCATAGGCTTGGTACCAAATACCCCATTTGAACAACAACTTTGAGACCATATACCAACAAAGGGGTGCATTATTAGCTACTTTACAAGTGGACCTATAGATATAGCATTGCTAGTATTCTTAAATCCCAATCATCCATGTTCACAATGCAAATCTTGGTTAGTGTTGTTTCCAAAATCTTGTTTAATTCTTCAACTATCCCATTTTAGCATTATGGATGGTGCGGTGTGCTCTTCTTATGGTGGGCTACAAATTCTTGATTCGATTAACTGTTGTCTTATTGAGAAAATGTGTTCCTTGATGCTTAAAGTTGTTGGGAATCAAACCTAGTTATGATAATCATCAAATATAGGGAGTGCACAACTGTAGTTGACTACATTCCTTAATTACTCTTGCTTCATCCCATCTGGTCAAGTCCTCTATTGTTGTATCTTGCTTCATCCCATCTGGTCAAGTACTCTATTGTTGTAATTATGTACCTTTCTTTTGTACGCTTTCCTAGTGGGTTTATAGGTCCAACAAAGTCAATGGCCCATTTATCAAATGCTTGTAGGGTCACTTGTGGTGCCAATGGAATTTCATCTCTTCTGTATGGTTTCTCGACTCTTTGGCATACATTGCAGGCTTTGGCATAGTCTTTAGCATCTCTGTGTAAGGTAGGCCACCAAAGGCTATCTCTAAGAACCTTTTACGCGGTTACTTTCCCTACATAATGTCCTCCTGTGATGCCTTCATGAGTTTCTACAAGGATCAATGGTCATTATGCTTCCATAAAACACCTTCACAATATCTCATCCGGTCCCATCTTGTATAGATGTCCAACTATAAGTGATAAATCCGCAACACACACTACTAGTTGTTTCTTTTGAGGAATTGTGTACTTACTAGGTGTCATTCCTGTTGATAGGAACTGGACTATCTCTTAAAATTGGTCATGGATATTTCTAATGGCTAGTAGTTGTGCATCCAGTAGTGTATCTTCCAAATTAGTGGGCTCTTCTCCATGTTCCAACCTTGATAAGTGGTCAAGACCCTTGTTCATTCTCCTTGTCTTTACTATGATCTCAAAATCATATTCTTGAAACAACAGAAGCCATATTCATATTCACCCCTCCAACACTAGCTTGTTGACTAGGTATTTCAGTGCACAATAATCAATAAACATTTTAAAGTGTCCTCCCAACAAATAGTGGTGAAATTTCTGCAGTGCATACACCATGGCTAATCCCTCTCTTTCCGTAGTGGTATAATTAATCTCAGTTGTGGATAGCTTCCTGCTAGCAAAGGATAATGGGTGGTCAATGTCTCCTATTCTCGGTTGTGCTAACACAACTCCCAATGCAATGGATGATGCATCGACATGCACATGAAACTATTTGCTCCAATCTGGGAAAAACATAATAGGCGCAGTAACCATCTTTTGTTTTAGTGTGTCAAAGCTCTACTGAAATTATGTTGTCCAATTAAACTAACAGTCCTTCTTCAAAATCTTCTCCATGGGCGTTGTAATATGAGCATATCCCTTGATAAACTTCTTGTAATAGCCAGTATGTCCTAGCACAGTGCACAGTTGTTTGACTGACATAGGAGGGGGTAGATCAACTATAATGGTGATCTTGGATGGATCAACCAACAATCCCTGCTTGCATAAAAGATGACCTAACAATACTCCAAATGGTGAGAAGAAGATGCACTTCTCCATATTCAAATCAATTTGACACTGCCTGCATTTATCCAACATTAGCCTTAGAGATTCAATGTGATTTTTCAACAAACTAAACACAGTCCAGTCATCAAAACATGCTTCTAGAAATTTATGAAAAAATTCTTTGAACGCTTCGAACACCAACCTGGAAAAGATGGTTGGTGCATTCTTCAATCCAAATGGCATCATTATATATTGTTGGGATCCCCATTCTATGGAAAACGTGGTCTTATGGAAGTCCTCTTTGGCAATCTGGATCTAATGGTATCTTGAAAATCCATCTGTAAAAGAATAGACCTCCTCACCTCCCACGTTATCTAACACTTCATCAGTGAATGGTGTAGGGAAGGGGTCATCCAAACAAGCATCATTCAACTTCCTGAGATCTACACAAATCATGATCTCGCATGTCTTGTCTTGCACCACGATAGGGCTGATCCACTCTGATTCTTCGATAGGTTCTATAATCCCTGCTTCCAGCATTCTGTCAAGCTCAATCTTCGCTTTCTCTTTTTATTTGGGGTTTAGTCTGTAAGGTCTCTGTTTGATTGGTCTAGCATCTAGATTCAAAGGGATCCTCATCTCACCCATAGGCCCTTTAATTCCCTTCATATCAGTGAACTTGGTCGGAAACAAGTCCTGATACTCGTGCAACAACTCAGTGATCTTGTCAATGGTAGCAACATCCAAATAATCTCCAACTTTTGAAAACTTTCAATGGTGTCCGTTCTATTCCAATATTGACTTGCTTAATCTTAATCAGTTGTCCAACAAATGGTAGCTCAACTCCTGGTCCTTCCACATCTCTCTGGCCTTCTGTTTCTGCAATGTTTACCTTCCTCAGATCATTGTCTTCATTAACATTTATGTTGTAATAGCCTTGCAGTTTCTGGAGAGGCACAATCCATTCATCCTCTTCCTATTCTAGGGGAAGGATGGATACCTCCTCGAATACTTTCTATCTCACAATCTATAATGCTTGATCTACTAATGGATATTGACTTTCAAATAAGAAGGTGGTTACAAAATTCTGAGTCATACCTTCCCAATCTGTAGTGATGAGGTGCAACTCTACTTGAAGGTACCAGTTGATAGGTATCATGTCCAATGTGTTGATTAATTTGTGTACCCATTGTTATTGCGGAATGTCACTCCAAGCCTCTTCGCAACTTCGCACATGGTCCTTTGGGCAGCTTTGATATGTGTATCTTAATTTGCATCTTTCGAATTGTGATTAGAACCTCGCTGTCATCAAAGTATGACATTGTGTCCAGTCTGTGATATTAATTTTGTGCATCCCCCACCATCTTGCTAGTGTGGATTTCAAGGCCTCCTCCATTTCCAACAACCTCTATTGTGTTGGTACACTTTCTTCAAAGTCTGATAAGAAGGCTTCTAACAGATTCAGACCATCAAATGTGGGTAAGTTACTTACTGTTGTGCCGATCTAGTGAACTTCTCTGGTTAATCTAGCACATGTCCTTGTAGAAACCTCATACATTTGGTTATGTCAGTTCTCCAGTGATTCTTCTGAGTCTGAAGAGCATGTGTTGTTGCTTCACCAGCTTATATTCCCATCGGCTATAGGATTAATGTAATCCTGCTATCTGGCTATTAGTTTATATATGTTTTCCAGTTTGTATGTGAAGTATTCTTCTCTGATGGGCTCTGTGTATCGTTGGCCTTCATCTGGATCTAAAGGTGCTATGACCCTAAGGAAATCTCTTTCAAAAGTCATACATATTTTCTTTAAATCAACAATAGTAGAGTTATTGAAGGCCCATTCAATTCCTAACAATGCGGGGTATGGAAAACTATCATCAACTATGTCAATTACCTCAAAATATGCAAATGTTATTACTCCATGAATGTCCACAGGGACATGATCCAATCATCCAAATGGGATGAAAGATTGTTTGTTAGCCATCCTAAGCTTGATAGGGGAATAGATCAACTTTAGTTTTCCCATCAGTGCCCAAGTTTGCTTCGTCATGACATTGACCTCCGATCCTAAGTCGAGGACCACATAGTCTATTTCATACTCTCCTATTTGATCATTCAAATGTAATTCCTTATTTTTCCTTCTCTTATTACCAATTTGGTGTACTTCCCTATTCAATAAGGGATCTATCTTTCCTTGCTCATATTGTCTGATTAAATTTTGCAATTCTTGTACAATGCTTTCATCTTGAATCAACTTAATACAAGTATGTAAAAAGTCCATGATCTTGCTTACCTCTTTTCCTTCTCTTGGTGAAGTAGATTGATCAAATGCATGAGGCATTCCATACTCTCTTACCTATGGTTTTGTCTTTGATGAAGAGCCTTGGTCTCCTCTGAACTTTGTTCTTGCTTCCTCAAATATTTGTCTGTCTTTCTTTGCATCAAAATTTTGGGTCTTCTCTGCAGCTTTCCTGATTCCTGAACCTTTTGTATTCTTCCTGTGGGTCAGTCTATATTCTCCTGTAAAAGTTCCTCCTCTGGTTATAACAGTGACTCTAGGGTCTTCTCTGCGAGGTTTAGCATAGATCAGTTGCACTTGCAGGTTCTGCTAAGGTCCTTGTCTTTCCTAAAACTTAGCTAGAAGCACAGGACAATCTTCTATAACATGGTCAAACGAGTTGCAGTAGGTACAAGTGGTACAAGGTTTCTAACAATCCCTTGCAAGGTGTCCTAGTTGTGCGTAGCTATAATAGTTTATCTATCCTCAGCCTCGACTCATTCCTCCTCCTTGTCCTCTTCCTCTGAATCCACCGCGAGGGTTGAAGTTTCTTCTCCCAGGGGAGTTATACTGGGTAGTGTTTCCTTCTTGTTGTACTTCACCTTGAATCTTATATATGTATTTCGAACTTTCATGCATGATATCATAAGCCCTATAATCCCTATCAT
>SNQJ01S0140668.1:0-17074 GCA_010110895.2 Picea sitchensis
TGATTTTTTGAGTGTTTTTCCTTTTATTCTTTCAGGTCTCTTCCTAAAAAATATCAATAGGAGTATTTTATAACCATATATATGACTAATAATGTAAGCCAGGATTGTCTAATTGATTCATGGAGGTTTAGTTCTTGCATTTGGTAGGCTTTATTTCTGAGAACTATTAAATCAGTTTACTGAAATGCTTTGTAATATGAAATATCTTTATGTATCGAACTCCCCATAGAACTATTTTAGGGCACCAATTTAATGATTTATTAGAATTTGAATTTATGAGTATGAGATTTTTGGAGTATGCCCACCAAATTATTTTTAGTTTTGAATGCAATACTCATTTAAAATTCTTTGAAGTGATCAACACCATTTCACTCTTTTTCTTGTGAGAAAATATGGTTGTATATTAATCTTGCATGTGTTTTGGAGGGATATTATAATGAAGTTGAACATATATTTATGTTGATATTGAAGCCTTTCTTTCTCTTTTTACTGTTAATAAGTTGCTTGGTCCATTTCCAGGAAAATGTTGCACTCAAAGAGAAATCTCGTTATCAAGAACCATTTTATATAAAAACTAAAGAAATAAATATTTGGGGTTTGTAGTTTAGCATTCTCCCATTTAACAATCTAGTCCAAGAACACCAACTATATCTTTCAAGCAATAAAAGAGGAGTATCGTCTCTTTAAAAATACATGGGGATTTTATCTTCATGAGGCTGTTGTTGGGATTTTGACCAATCTGAACATCAAAAATTTTGGTGACCATACTAGGGAACGATTTTTTTTCAAGAAATCTGATACTTTTAGGATTAGATGTTATTGGAAATTGGAAGCTGTCTAGTTGAAGTTTTGAAAATATATGTAGAAATTGATTTAAGATGAAATGGGTTCTTGAAAACCTTGTTCAAGGAGTATCAAATGGCCTTGAAGACATATTATTGAAATTTCAGGCATAAGTCAGTTGTGCTAACTTATATAGAATCAAATAACCATCCAATATTTGGGAGGATGATCTCCATGACAACTACATCATCAAAGCTCTAGATTTTGAAGAAAAATGCCTTGGTGATTCCACCAAAGAGATTCCATAATTTCAAGAAGATCTATATGAAGACTCCTCTGAGGAGTTTCTTTCATGTTGTGATGATATTTTACCTTCCCCATCAATCCCAACAAAAGTTTTTCAAGTTACAATAAAGGGAGAAGGTACCCAAAGAAAGAAATGGTTGCACAAAAGTCAACTCAATTTGTAAGGATAATTTCATTCCTTGCCAGATATTTCCACAGACAAGTTTCCCATGTTCTTTAGAAATACTTAAGAGGATTCATAGAAACATTTGGTTAAGTTTATTCTTGTAATATTTATAACGTGGCTAAAAATGATGTTGCATGCCGACTATTTATCTTAACTCTAAGAGGAAATGCTAGTGAATGGTTTTATTCATTCTTTCTCGGAACCATCACTAGTTGGGATGTATTAGAAAATTTATTTGTCGAGAAATATTTCCCAAGGAAATATCCATATTCTCTTTTCTTGAAGTTGGTTGAAATCCAGATGAATGAGGAAGAGAAAGTCAAAGATTTCACTTTAGATTTATGAAATTTCTTCATGAGATTCCTCAAGAAATGTTTCCAAATGATGTCATCATTTTTAGTTGTTATGAAAAAACATTTCCCGTGAATTTGATATTTTTATTGAAGTAAGAGAAAAAGTTCATCTAGAAAGAGTTAATATAAGGTGCTCAAGTCGTTGAAATAAATATTCATGAAACCAATGCTAATCTATTAAACTTCCCAATATTGTTCCAAGGCAATGGAGGAATGGATTTAGAATAAAATTTTGATGAAAGACATGAATTTTTTTTTTCCAGATGTTCCTGAAAATGAAAAAGAGAACCCTAAAGTTTAAATTCAAGAAGAATACCATCCTCTACATGCTCCATTGGAGGGAAATTTCGACCTCTCTTGTGCTCAATTTGAGATTAATGATCATAATGAGTTTAAAAATGAATTTAAAGAACCTCCATTAGATGTACACAAGGATTTCATTCAATATAATCAAAATGAAAATGTTGCAGCAGATTCTCAAATGCCACAACCAGTTTATACAAAGCCACAAGAGGAATGTCTACATTGGATGAATATAAGTAATGGTAAAAGTAATCACTTTACATAAAAAAATTATGATGTTAATTGCTCGCCGGGAGCAAAGTTTAATGAAGAAGATATATTCCAAGCATCAAAAGAAAGACATTTGCAACAAGAGGTTCAATGGGTGGTATATTTTATTTTTGAAGGCATTGAAATTGTTGGTGAACAACACAAGATATCCCTATAGTTCTCCACAAGTATCCAACAACAATTTATCTTTGCAACCTCACCATGGAAACACATTCATTGAATGATGAAATAATATCTCTAGAACATGGCCAATGAAACAACATTCTCAATCAAGGATTGGAGTAATTAAATTAATTGGTTATGTACATGGCTCCATTGGAAATATACTTCCACTTGAAAAGTGTCCCTTTCCTCCAAATAGGTTAGGGTAGGTAGATCTTGCATGTACATAGTTTGTTTCTTCAGTCAATTTTTTGTACAATAAAGTAGATTGCTAGATGTGTATAGTGTTTGAAAATGACTCCATGACCCAATGTAAAAGGAAGCGGGTCTTATTCTAGTGTTCTTTGCAACCCACATGGGGTCACTGTCCTGTATTTGGAGCCAGTTGTTGATAAAAAAATTGATCATCCTGATTTTCTTCTCTTTGGAATAAAAAAAATGATATCAAAAGAAGAAAATTTTGAATGATCATCAGTTCTTGGCATAGACCTCAGTCTCAGCTTTGTCATGCATTTTACGGAATCAAAATTCAATTATGTATGCCCAAGATACTCATGGTTTTGTCCAACCACCAAATATTCCATGAAATGACACTTCTTCCATGTGCAACAAAACTGATTTCTCTCTCCATACTAAATTTCCTCTCTTATACTTAGTCTTGGGAATACTTTCATATTCCTTTCATCTCATATTCTTGTAGTTAGTCTCTTAGTCTCTCTTACACTAATACAAACTTACTCTCATTCTCCCCTTCCCCACTCTCGGTCCCTCTCCCATACCCATGGACCCTCCCCTTTCCCCATCTCTCATACCAATCCACCTTGCCATAATCCTACCCTGCCATACCCTTTCACTCCTACCCTGCCATACCCTTTCACTCCTACCCCACCATACCTCTTACCCTGTGACCCCGCCACACTCCACTACCCCAATGCATCTCCCCTCTCATATTATTTTTCCATACATTCCTTAGTATATTTTCCTAAGTTGTATTTTGAATAACACTCCACTGCCCCGCTAAATCTCCCCTCTCGTCTTATTATCCCATAGTCTTCTTACTTAGTATATTTTCCTAAGTTTTATTTTCCATATTCAAGAATTAGCATGTTATATTAAGACATGTGGAAACCAATCACATTGAGCCACGTGGAAACCAATTACACTGATACACATGGCAAGTGACTAGGAAATGATTAGGCAGTGACTGGGCGCACTACCCCACCACATCTCCCCTCTCATCTTATTCTCCCATACTCTCCTTACTTAGTATATTTTCCTAAGTTTTATTTTCCATATTTTCCATATTCAAGACTTAACCTATTATATTAAGACACATGGCAACCAATCACATTGAGAAACATGGAAGGTGATTGGGTGATGATTGGGTGGTGACTGGGTGATGAATGGGCAATGACTTAGTGACCAAAATTTTACTAAGTCATAAATTTTTCTAAGCCACAAGAGATACACTAAGCCTTCCATAAGCTCTTTTATTTCAGATGAATGATAAGGACCACATTTTCATTATAAAAAACTAGTTCTTCACCCCCTCACAATGCATGTGGGACTAAGAAAGGTGAAATTAAATCAAGGGATAAGATTGATCCATAAACCAGATTGACAATTGTTGAGCAATGATCTTCCAGATCTCATAACTCATGATCCAGATGTTCGTTTTGGGAAAATGATACCTCGTTGGAAAGGTAATTGGACAAGGAATAAAATGGGTTAGGTTGCAATGCATAAATTTGTCCATAATATTTCTATAAATTCAAATATCAATCAACTATTTTTTCATGACTTGCTGGGAAATTTATTTGGAACCTCAACTTCCCGAAGCTATAAGTTGAGATCTAGACCTCCCAATTTCACTCAAGAGGAATCATTGGTGATTTGGAATAATGAATATTATTTATAGAATGGTTTACATGGCTGAGAAGTCATTTATCATGCTCATAAATTTAAAATGTAGTCTGGAAATAATTATGTGATTCAAATTGGACTACTTTTTGTTTTTATCATATTTTTGATTTATCTCCTTACATATTTACTCAAACTTAGAGTGTAGGCACTTGTTGGATTCATAATTAAATTCCTCATCCAATGAGTACCCACTTTGTATACTATGGATAGACCCACAATGAGATAAATTGGAAATACATGAAAACAAATAAAGTTTTCTTTTCAATTTATCTCATTCTGGGTCTATCAAAAGTATGTAGAGTGGGTACTTGTTGGATGCAAAATTTAATTCTTCATCCAACAAGTGAATGCACTTGAAATTTGAGTAAACCTATAAGGAGATAAGTAAAAAATATGATTAAAAAAGTAGTTTTCTTTCTTTCCCATTGAAAATTCATAACTGCTATTTTATTATTTTCCTTAGGAGGCCCATTTTATACCTCAAATTTTCCTTAATATGATGAAAGCCAACAAATATTAATTACTCATCATCCTATTCACTTCAAATTCCGAGATCAATGGCTACGAGGACAATGTTGAAATTCTCCACTCTCCAACATATGATCAAATTGTAATTTTCATTCCATTGGACTTAGCAATTAATTTGTTCTAAAATAGTTAGCATTTAGATAAGTCATACTCAACGATAATTAGTTATTGAGGTGTATAATCCATATGCACTCAACCTCCGGGTTTCTTACCACATGGTGTTGAATGAACTTCCCAAAAATTTTAATCAAATCATTATCCAAGTGTTGAAGGACAAAATATTGCATACAACTAAACTCCATTTAAAATAACAAAGTCTAGTCGCTATTACTCCCAACACATTGAACTATGGTTTTCACAACAACCAACACTATTTTTTTTATATTTGGAGATACAACAATTCTTGTTTCATTAATGAGTGGGCTTATGATAAATCAAAGAGAGAGGAGTAGGATGTGTTGAGTAGGGAAGCTTTGATTAAACTGCAAATAGTTATTGCAATGAGCATGCCAACGCTAGGATGAATCTTGTAACAACCACAATGCCTTTTATTTGCCTTGAACACCATACTTCAAGTAGCATGCATACACCTTGACATTTGGACAATGATTAAGGGAATCTGTATATGATTATTCTTATGTCATTGATTGGCATGTTGTCATTAATCCAAACATATTTCTAAAGTGCTCCTTGTCTTCATTTATGTTGGAGTGATATAATTAATTTAGTATTGAGGAGATATTGTTCCATAATATATCGTGAAGGAATAAAGAGGTTTCAATTGGGTACAAAACATATAAAAGAGGAAACAATTTCCATATAAGTTTTGCAATAGACCACACTATTTGTATTCCCAACCATAACCAATGGAATGATCCAACCATGAGATTTCTATAGGGTATTTACCTATGTTTTCTATGTGCATGTATTTTATGGAGTTTATATATTGTTAATATCCCTTGTTGGATATGATATATGAATGTAGATTTAGATATTCAAGATCAGAAAGATAAATCACGATGTGGGTTAATATAATTGTTGGTATAGAACACTATTGGCATAACTATTTGTTCAGGTGTTCAGGAGTTACCTTACAACATTATTTGAGTCCATTCAGAGACACAAATGTGGTATATGTGAGTAGCTTCTTCATTTCTCGTAGATATACTGTTGACACAAGGAGAAACATTATTTTGGTATTTCAATGATTATGTGTATATCATATTTGTTTTCCAATTTGATTATCTCATGGCATACAACTATCTACAGAACTGGGTGAAATTTTGGTTATTGAGAGCATTCTCTTCTTTTTGATACAAGAGTGTGTAATTCATTGCAATACCTAACCGTTAATATTCCTTTGGCTACTAGACTATTTCTCATATATCCATTATGTTTCCTTCAATCAAGGAAGCCATTGATGATAACATTGTAGTGGATGTAATACACAATTTGTGAAGCATGACAAAATGACTTGAACAACTAAAAATATTTGTGGGAGCTACTCCTAAAACCTAAATAGAGTACAAGACTCTTAAAGCCACATTATTACTTGGTCACTACCTTTTTTAAGTAGGCTATACTGAGTCCTCAAGGATAGAGTATTCGCGGAGTATTGATTTTTATTGGCTTGGTTTCTCTTGTGTTGTTAGCAGTTTGATGTGTGCAGGTTACACCCAATAATAAGCCATTTTGAAGACTAACATCTTTGTACAGGACTGAGAACAAATATCATAGGTTATTTTTCATAGTATCCATGTTGATGAAGCGAGTGGGCTATAAGTATTTCATTTACGGATCAATGTTGCTTGTGTCATTCCTCTTGTTCATGTTCCTTCTACATCATGGGTTCTCTTTCTTTCTTTTCAGAAAAGTTCTTTAGGCTTAACTTTTCAATATGCTTCTTCAAGATTTACTTTTCATAAGGGAGGCCATGCACCGATGTTCTTTAACTAAACTTTTTCCTTTGACATAGTGTTCTTCCACTAGTTCAAGAACTCATTTTTTCATAGTGACACGATCCTATACAAAGACCCACACTACATAGGACACACGAATTATTTTTCCTTTGTTGGAAGTGTTGTACCCCAAGTTTAATGAAAATCATGAATGATTGTTGAGAACTATTCTATAACATGTGTGCACACATATCATAAATGTATCTTATCTTTTGTATTTATGGGTGAATTAATCCAAATTGATCACTCACTCGTTTTAATATTTTTTTTAAAGATGGTCAAACTTGATACAGTTAATACAAGTAAGTGTATAACACATGTGGACATTTTGATAATATCCTCTTTCCTCATGCTTGCATACTTGATCTCATGGGTTCTCTTGTGTGAGCACTAGCATTGCCATTGTGTGCATATCATCACAATATCCATAGGTCAATCTAGTTAAGAAATTGCTAGGGGCATAATAGGAAACTTGTCAAACTAAGGAACATTTAGAATATTGATCAAGGGGCAAGGGTTAACTGTTGTGTACACTTAGAATTCAACAACAACATGGTCAATTTTGTATTAAGAGAATCCATAAATAATTCTTTAAGGATGGGCCAAATGAGCTAGGGAATGAATAACAAGTAGATCCCTACTCATGGTAAAAGGAGCCCCAACTCATAGGTCGAATGGTTTTCCATATCCAACTTGGTCACTTACACTTGGATTTGAAAGTGTATTTTGATGCAGGAGCATCGCTCCACCTCAAAAATGCGCCAACCTTTCGGCACATCAAAGCACATTCAAGGAGGGGAGAGGAACTATCCATCTCATTTTTCCCTCATTTCAAATTTTAAATGTAATTAAAGAAATTAAATGTTGTAAGGTTGGAAGAGTCGAGTCGATGCCTTTGTACATGTAGGAGTTGGAGTCGCCTTTATTAGGCTTGAGTTGTACATATCTTGATATTTACCTTGGATATGAAGATGTATGTGTTCATTCAATGTAATCTGCCTCAGTAGTTAGGCGTCGTAAATGGTGATTAGACACCACTACTGTAGTTTGGAGGGAAAGGCTCAAGGAGCCCCTCTTTTGTAAAATTCTTGTAATCAATTATTCATTATTCATAGAGGAGAAGAAGGAGAGAAGAGTTGAGACTCTATTGCAGTCCGACCCTACACCCATTTTAATAGACATTCATATTAATACAATAGAACACATTTCACTGTTTATCAATTTCTGTGTGGTGAATGCTTATGAATGTTATCTGTGTATTTATGTGTGCATATGTTGTAGATGTGTATGGTAGGTTTTCATCTGTAGGGATAAGATAGATTCCATTATTAGTTTGAGAGTTGTTGACTTGTTCTAGGTTCTTTAGGCTAAATGCAAGGAGTGCATGACAGAGTATTGGAAACTTTGTGAGCCAATGCAAGCCTATATGAACTCTACTTCGAGTTCAGAGGAGAACTTTCTAGGTGGGCACACCAGAATAGTTTACATACTTAGGGAGGAGCCTCAAGGTTACTGAATACCTTAGAGGAGGAAGTCTATGCAGGAGAAAGCAAAACCATAGTTGTTGAGTACTCTGAAATCTCTTCCAGGTGGGCATTGAGCAGGTGCAAGTGTGCACAAGGAGAACTTTGTTTTGAGTTCAGAGGAAGATCGAAGTATCAAGGAGGATGCCTCAGAGTCGCTGAACAATATGAAGGAAAATATCTGCAAGGAGTGCATCGAGCGAACAAAGGGAGTGTGTTACTGAACCTGAAAAAGATCGAGATTCATAAGGAAGACCTATGCAAGGAGTGCACCAGGCCAACACTTAGACAAAGTGTTGAAAGTATGAAGCCATTTGAAGGCTTAGTCAAGCACAAGGAGTGTGCTAGAGGTAAAGTATTTCAACTTTACAAAGCTCAGGAGGAATAATGCCATTACACACAGAGTCTCTGCAAAGAGTGAAAAAGGCTGAGAGAAGTCCGAGTCTCAGACTGTGGGACAAATGCTAAGTGTGCAGAGAAATACAAGTGTGTGCTAGGACCCAAATCCCTCGAGTTGACAAGATCAGGAGAGATAGTGGTCAACACTCCTATAAGGGGAAGGAAACCTCTCAAGTTCTAGTTGATAGAGCAGCGCAAGGTGTGTGCCAGAGTTGGATTTATTTCAAATTACGAAGCTCAGAAGGAGACACTAAGTCGAGGCCTAGTAGTCGGGCTCACAGGAGAAATTTCAAGGGCCAAGACCTTGAATACTTGCAAAAATTTCCCAGTTCGGGAGAAGTTTGAAGCTCAAGAGGAGGAGCGACAATAGTTGTTAGATCAACTGCATGAGGAGATATGGACTGTTAAATTCTGCATCCAGACATCAAGAAGGATCACACAGAGAGGAGGAACAGATCTCAACTGTCGGATTTGAGTGCAAGGATCGACAATCGTTTGATCCAGGTGAGTAGCACGAGATTTAAATCCCTTTTTATGTGCAAGGAGTGAGGAATCGTAGAAGTCCCGAAGTCCCAAATTCGGTCGGGACCATCCATCGTCCAGGGTGACAGGTGGTGGAAGATCAGACAGTCCAGGAGATAGAGCTCTGAAATATTTGCATGGAGAAAAGTGCAATTTTTGTGAAGTCGTGAAGGGCGAAGAAGATCTGGACTGTGGATCTAGAAGAAAACGCGACGAAGATCCGTTAGTTCGGGAGAAAGTCACTTCGGGAAGAAAAATACTTTGGAGCGTTCGAAATGCTTGAATGCAAAAGCTTGGAAGTAAATCATAGTTGTTGGTTGTTAGAGGAGTGTGGACCGTAGATCTGTCCCCGGGTAAGTTCACCAATTCGGAGATCGGGAAAAAGGGAGTAAGATGCTTGCAAAAGCCCCAAAGCAAGAAGTCACAAAGGGAGATGGCTCGTGGTCACAACCCATGGTCATATTGGGGAAGATTCTAGCACTGAAGCTAGCAATCGTATATTGGTGTTTCCAGAAGTGACAAAGAATAGGGTTGCAGGTAAGTTGAACCTGCACGTAACATCAAAGGGACCCGTGTGTCATTTGTCTCAGGAATTTGAATATCCTTGACCGAGAGGTTGAGAAGTCCCAAGGAGAGAAGGGGGGTTCGTGTCAGGTGGTATCAGAGCCACATATTTAATTTTTGTAGGAAAAGAAGATAGTTTGATACCATCAAGTGGTATCGAAGCCTTATTTTGTTTGCAGACAATAGGCAAAGAAGAGAGGAGACAAATAATATAGTTTGATACCATCAAGTGGTGTCAGAGAGATAAATTTCATCTGTAGACAGCAGGTGAAGGAGGAGAAAGAGTGTAGATTCTCTTTGTGTAATTTTTTGCAAGTGTGCAGTAGTCAACAGACAACCAAGTGGGATAAAAGGGAAAGTTAGAGGTTCTATCAATTGCAGAGTGAACAACAGAAAACCATGTGGGATGAATATAGAGAAACGAGAATGGCTACTGAAGGCCATAGGCATGGTCAGGGAAAGTACTACTAGTAGAAAAAAAGGCATAAATTGACAGGGAGCTCAGAGAAATATGAGCAGAAATGGAGAGGCTAGCATTGAATATGCAACAAGAATCATAGGTACGTTGGAGGTACGGGTGACCAATGAAGAATAAATCAAAGTGGCATGTTCATAATTTTTTGGCCAGGAGGCAACGTCGAGAATTGAAGAAATGCCTGAGGGAAGTTGAAACCTTCAGAGACAGAGAGGACATGGTTTGCATCTGCAAGCCAGAATTTGGAAGGAGCCTCCATGATGAAGAGGAGAAGAGATCAGTTGATCTCATGAACTTCCAAGAGGGTTGTGATGAAAATTCAAATTGCTAGGTGGGCAATTCAGAGACATCGATTGATGTTATAGACTGCTAGGAGGGCAGAAGTGGAATCCCAAATTTCCAGGTGGGAAAGGGAGAAGAGAGGAACTCAACTGAGATTTCATATCATCAAGGAGTGTTGATGGATGAGGATCATAGGAGCGTTCTAATCATTGGGGGAATTCTTATATTCCTTCCAAGGATCCAAGTAGAGGCTAGAATAGGTGTTGTTTATGCAACATGTAGACAACCAGGTATGATTGTCCTAGAGGAGGAGGAGAAGCAAATACTGAAGTCTTCCCCAGCAGAGAAAGAGGAGCATACAGTTAATATGCTCACTCAATGGGAGAAAGAGTTGAAGTTATGGAGGATTGATTGGAAAATACAGAACCAGAAGATGGCTTCCAGAAGATAGCCATGACAGAGGGAGAAAAATTCCAGCATGAGGAGTAGTTGGAGTTGTACCAGTAGAGCTGACATAAATCAATATGTTAGAGGAGATAGCTGAGCAACAGTTCAATGAGGAGACTAAAAAATCTGAATCTATAGGTAAGTGGCAAGTCAAGGCCACAAGTGATGAAGACAACATGGGAGATCAAGTTGATCTACCCATTGATAAGGAGGAAGTGTAGCAGGCCAGTCTGCATGGAAGGAAAATCCAACCAATAGAGCAGCTGGAAGAGGTGATTGAGGAGATCAAAGAGATGATGTTGAAGTCAGTGGAAGAAGATGTCAAACAGAGGAAGATGGACATAAGGAAACCTACAAGATCAACAAGGTAGCAACAACATCAGGGCAGAGGAGTAGGAGGAAATCTCCAAAGGAGAGTTTGAGATCCAACAACATTTCAACAATAGAGAATAGAAGCTCGTGAGCAGAAGCTCATGATTTTCCCAGCAGTGGAGTATGATGTAGGAGCATCGCTCCACCTCAAAAACACGCCAGCTATTCAACACATCAAAGTGCATTCAAGGAGGGGAGAGGCGCCAACCCTCTCATTTTCCCTTCATTTCAAATTTTAAATGTAATTAAAGCAATTAAATGTTGTAAGGATGGAGTCGCCTTTATTAGGCTTGAGTTGTACAAATCTTGATCTTTTCCTCGGATCTGAAGATTTATGTGTCCATTTAATGTAATCTGCCTAAGTAGTTAGGCGTTGTAAATGGTGATTAGACACCACTAGTGTAGTTTGGAGGGAAAGGCTCGAGGAACCCCTCTTTTGTAAAAATATTGTAATCAATTATTAATTATTCGTAGAGGAGAAGAAGGAGATAAGAGCAGAGAATATATTGCAGTCTGAGCCTACACCCATTGTAACAAACATTCATATTAATACAAAAGAACATATTTCATTGTTTATCAATTTCTATGTGGTGAATGCTTATGAATGTTATCTGTGTATTTATGTGTGCATATGTTGTAGATGTGTATGGTAGGTTTTCATCTGTAGGGATAAGAAAGATTCCACTATCAGTTTGAGAGTTGTTGAGTTGTTCTGGGTTCTTTAGGCTAAATGCAAGGAGTGCATGACAGAGTATTGGAAACTCCGTGAGCCAACGCAAGGAGTGTGTACCTGAAATCTGCTTCGAGTTCATAGGAGAACGTGCTAGGTGGGCACACCAGAATAGTTTATAGACTCATGGAGGAGCCTCAAAGTTACTGAATACCTTAGAGGAGGAAGTCTGTGCAGGAGAAAGCACAACCAAAGTTGTTGAATACTCTAAAAGCTCTGCCAGGTGGGAATTGAGTAGGTGCGAGTGTGCACAAGGAGAAATCTGTTTCGAGTTCAGAGGAAGATAGAAGTATCAAGGAGGATACCTCAGAGTTGTTGAACACTCTGAAGGAAAATATCTATAAGGAGTGCATTGAGTGAACATAGGGAGTGCATTACTAAAGCTGAAAGAGATCGGGATTCAGAAGGAAGACTTGTGCAAGGAGTGCACCAGGCCAACACTTAGACATAGTGTTGAAAATATGAAGCCATATGAAGGGTCAGTCGAGCACAAGGAGTGTTCCATATGTAAAGTATTTCAACTTTACAAAGCTCAAGAGGAATAGTGTCATTGTGTTGGTTTCTTAGCTGTACGACTTCTCTCTACTACCTACATCGTAGACCCAGGGTTCATATCTATAAGGGTACCAACAAAGCCTAAAACTGTCGGCCCTTCTAGTAAACTAGAAGAAAACAAAACACATAGAATGCACTGCATAGTCTCACCCAAGATAGCTTTAAATGGGTGGTTGTAATACTCAGGTGTTTACTAGCTAGGATTGAGTATGAGATAGAGGATCTGCATTCTAAGCCATTAATTGCGATTTACATTACACCCTACTATTATTCCGTTTACTACTTTAACTTCGTGGCCTCTATTCTTGATAACTCAACAAAAATTACTCAGCAATATCATAACTCATTCATTCATTCATTTCACACAACATCTAACTAATAAAGGTATGACAAAGGTATGCATGCATTCATCACATTACACAGGTATTACCATGGTTCACCCGCTCCTAGGCTACATCCACAAAGATTCGGCTCTTGGCTCTCTTATTATGGTAGTTCTGTAATTCTCACGCCTCATGCTTACAATTCTCCTTAGATGGGTAGGATCTCTTTGAGGCGAACTAGATCGCAACAAGATCCACAACCTACGATCAAATCCTTTGAATCCACCTCCTCTCTTCCTCTTAGCTCAATTGCTTACAAAAATAGTTCTCTCGTAAAAAAAACCCATTACATAAAGATAATCAGACTCCACAAAGGTAGTGAACCAAACTTCTTATGAACTCCAGTGAACCTCTCTATGATACTTGCGTATCTATATTTATATCTATCGGTCTCTTCAGCCATTTACACAAAAATCTTACAAAAACTGTACAAAAACCCTAACAACTACTATCATTAGGTCTTCCTTCTCTACATGTGTATGTTTGCTTCCTTCCAGCTGTCACCTCCTTCTTACATGCACGTGTGCTATACTTATTGTCAGTTGTTTCTTTCCTCCTGCAAGTTTTCTTTCCCATGATTGCTCTTCCAGCTATCATTCTTCTTTGTGCATGCTTTCTTCCCCATTTCGGCCTATTGCCAACACATTACGCACAGAGTCTCTGCAAAGAGTGCAGAAGGCTGAGAGCAGTTCAAGTCTCGGAATGTGGGAGAAATGCTAAGTTTGCATAGAAGTGCAAGTGTGCGGCAGGACCCAAGTCCCTCGATTTGACAAGATCAATAGAGATTGAGGCCAACATTCCTGTAAGGGGAAGGAAACCTCTCAAGTTCTAGTTGATAGAGTAGTGCAAGGTGTGCACCAAAGTCATATTTATTTCAAATTCTGAAGCTTAGAAGGAAACACTAAGTCAAGGCCCAATAGTTCTGCTCACAGGAGAAAGTTCAAGAGCCAAGACCTTGAATACTTGCAAAAATTTCCCAGTTCAAAAGAATTTTGAAGCTCAGGAGGAGGAATGACAACCCCCGTCAAATAAGCTGCATGAGGAGATCTGGACCTTTAAATTCTGCATCTAGACATCAAGAAGGATCACACAGAGAGGAGGAACGTATCCCAGCCATCGGATCTAAGCGCAAGGATCGACAACCGTCTGATCCAGGTGAGTAGCATGAGATTTAAATCCCTTTTTATGTGCAAGGAGTGAGGACTCGCAGAAGTCCCAAAGCCGGTCAGGACCGTCCATCATCCAGGGTGAAAAGTGGTGGAAGATCAGAGAGTCTGGGAGATAGAGCTCTGGAATATTTGTGTGGATAAAAGTGAAATTTTTGTGAAGACGTGAAGGGCGAAGAAGATCTGGACCGTTGATCCAGAAGAACACGCGACGAAGATCCATGTAGTTCGGGAGAAAGTTACTTCAGGAAGAAAAATACTTTGGAGCGTTCAAAATGCCCAAACATCAAAGTTCTGAAGTAAATCATAGTTGTTGGCTATCAAAGGAGTGTGGATTGTAGATCTGGCCCCAGGTAAGTTCATCGATTTAGATATTGGGAAAAAGGGAGTAAGCGGTTTGCAAAATCCCCGAAGCGTGAAGTCATGAAGGGAGCTGGCCCACGGTCACAACCCGTGGTCATATTGGGGAAGATTCTAGAATTGAAGCTAGCACTCATATATTGGTTTTGCCAGGAGCAATAGAGAACAGGGTTGTGGGTAAGTTGAACCTGTAGTTAACATCAAAGGGACCTGCGTCTCATTGCTTCAGGGTCTAGTGGAGGCCTGAAGAGTCGATTCGTCTTAGGAGTTTGGAGATCCTTGACTGGAAGGTCAAGCATCCCCAAGGAGAGAAGGGGGATCTACGTCATTTTTGAACAAAAATTAGGAAACAATCATGTTAAATAAACAAATAACATTACTCCACATTTTAAACAAACATTCATTTCTTGTTTTCCAAATATAATATAGGGTATCAACTCGGAACATCTACCACATTGTATTGAATTTGACAACCTAAAAAACGTTTTCTCCTAAAAGACTACCTTCTAAGAGATGGAACAAGAAATAAGTTGTCTACAAAGCCTAAAAACCTATACTCAAATTTTGTCTTAGCAAATTTATAATAATAAATTTTTTTATAATATTAAAAAGAACAATCGACAATTTTATTTTTCACACATAGAAACATTTATGTTAAAACACACTTACCTATTTTAAACATCTTAAAAACAGAGCCTAAAATCCTATACTCAAATTTTGTCTTAACAAATTTATAATATTAAAAAAAATTATAATATTAAAAAGAGCACTTTATAATATTAAAAAGAGCAATCGACAATTTTAATTTTCACACATAGAAACATTTAGTTAAAACACACTTACCTATTTTAAACATCTTAAAAACATTATTTAAGATTCAAGTTTCCTAACACCAAAGACCATGCAAACTATACCTTTTAAACATCCAAGCACCAAAAAAACATGCAGAGCATACCCTTTTAATTTATATTTTATTTAAAGGTGAGTGAGACTTCAAATTTGGAAATGAAAATGTTGTAAAAATTGTTGGAAAGTCACAGAGTTTTGTTAATCCCTCTTAAAGTATAAATAATATTTTCATTTGAAAGTCAAAGTTATTTCACTTTACATTCAATGTTATNTTGTAAATTTCTGTGGTGAGGGGTTTCAAAGATATTTTTCGGATATTCCACAGTTTGTGCCATTTTTTCATCGACATTTCGAATCAAAATAGTGGAGTAGCCATGGGATCCTCTTTATCCCCAATTGTGGCCAACCTCTACATGGAGAAGTTTGAGAAAAATACCCTTGAATAATACTCCCTAAAACCATCTAGATGGAAAAGGTATGTTGATGATACCAACGTCAAGTGGCCTCATGGAAAATAAGAATTGAATAGATTCTTTGAGCACCTCAATGGAATTTCTGAGAACATCAAATTCACCATGGAACTAGAAGAAAGCAATAGCATACCCTTCCTATACATACTTATGACTAGGAAACATGATGGTACACTTGGACATAAGGTCTTCAGGAAGAAAAATCACCCATGCATCTACCTTCATGCCGAATCCCACCACCATCCCTCTGAAAAGATGGGGGTTCTCAATACCATGGCCATAAGGGAAACACTAATTTTCGACAAGGAACATCTTAAAGAGGAAATAGATCACTTAACTAAGGTCTTCAAGAACATTGGATATAGATATAGAGACATCAAAAATGAAATAGATGAGAAGGATAGAAGGACTCAAACCCAGAGTGATCAAACGTCCAACATAAAGGCTTTCCTTCCCTACATTCGTGGTGTCATAGACAAGATTGAAAAGGTCTTAAAAAGAAAATAAATTATGACCTCTTTCAAACCCCTAATTACTATCAACCAAAGAATGAAGTCTGTAAAGGTCCCTATAGACCACCGACAAGGGAAATGCATCTACAAGGTCTCTTGTTCATGTGGGAAATGTTATATTGGTGAAATTGGACAATTGTTCCAGGTAAGGATTAAGGAACATGAAGAATACATTAGAAATAACGTACTCGCACTTCTGCCTTAGCATAACACTCCCTTAAAACTAAACATCATGTATTCCTTGAGGATACCAAGATACTAGAAAAAGAGGATCACTACTACAAAAGACACTTAAGAGAAGCTCTAGAAATAATCAAGCACCCCAACAATATGAACAGAGACAGTGGCCTGGAGGTAAGTATATTTTGGCACCCATTAATCAACCAACTAAGGGACCCTCATAGATCAAGTTTGAACAATCATGTATGACACCTACCTTTTTCTTTTATTTTCTTTGCATGTTTCTGTTTTCTTTATGAATTAGTTCATAGGTTTAAAGGTCTAACTAACCTAGTCTTATTACTACTATCAAATATTACTTATAAAACCGTGTTACTATATATATTATTACTTAAGTTCTATATATCCTAATAATATAAATCCTAACCTTATAAACTCTAAGCATAAGAATCCTCCTATTACATATATTAACACCATTATGTATCCTAATCATATGAAAAATTGTAACTGTATATATTAATACTTAGCTTTTT
>SNQJ01S0140668.1:31885-42092 GCA_010110895.2 Picea sitchensis
CTCAGTTGTTTTAGTATTTCCAACACATTGATGCCAGCAACATCCACACCTATCACATGACCTGCACACTCACGTAAACTAGTCAATAGCATATGTAAATACATATATAAACCAAACGTAAACCACAACCATCAACATCATCATAAAATCCATAAGCGAAACAATATCTATGTGCTATAACCGGATCACTTGCACACAAGTGTCCTCAAAGAATAAGTCAATAACATGTGATCGCAAGAGAGGGATGTTACATACACCCCCTCTTGTTTAAAACTTTGTCCTGAAGTTTCACAGTATATAAATGAAATAAAGAAAGTATATGAAAAGATCTAAATTTCTAACTATCAAACAAAATGGAAACTGCTGGCGCATATCATATGCGTCCTCCTAGGTAGTCGAGTGTGGACTATAATTGTCCCATTGGACCTTGAACTTATCGACTGTTCAACATCATAGTTGTTGAATGCGATGGTCCAAAATGCAGAATGGATCTTCCGTGAGCGCACCCTCGTCTGACACTTGCAAGGAACTCAATTCAACCACATGTGTAGGATCACTAACATAATGTCTCAAAATAGATACATGAAAAACATCGTGCATATGCCTCAAAGAATCAGGCAAGGCTAGTCGATAGGCCACGTGCCATTTCTTTTCCACTACTTTGAAAGGTCCCACAAACCTAGGAGAGAGTTTATCACCCTTGCCAAACTTGATCGAACTCTTGTGCAGTTTCACCCACGAGAAGACGCGATCACCAACTTCATAACTACGGTCAACGCGATGTGCATCGACATAACGCTTCTGTCGATCTTGCACTTCTTTGATCCTTTGTCTTATCGTTTTCATTTGTTCTTCCAGTTTTTGGATCGCTTATGGTCATACCAAGACCCTATCCTCAAGTCGATCCCAGCTCAAAGGTGTCTGACATAGTCACCCATAAAGAAACTCAAAAAGCACCATCTTAATGGTGCTTTGATAGCTATTGTTGTACACAAACTCTACCAACAACAATAACTCTTCCCAACACTTTTGTTGGTCCATCATGTACATACACAACATATCTTCCAAAATTTGGTTCATTCTTTCTGTCTTCCCGTCTGTCTCAAGGTGATACGTTATACTCAAGTTAAGTTGGGTTCCTAAGGCCTTTTGGAAATTAGTCCAAAATCATCCTGTAAACATCGATCCTCAATTGGATATGATCTTTTTAGGCACGCCATGCAATCTCAAAATCTCACTGATAAAAACTCTAGCTATGTTTGGCATCTGATATGTTGTACGCAAGGATATAAAATGTGCACTCTTTGTCAGAGTGTCAACTACCATGAAAATCGAGTCGTGCCTCCTTGTCGTCAGAAACAATCCCACAATAAATTCCATCGAAATGACCTCCCATTTCGATTCTGGAATAGCGTGTGATAGTAGTAATCTTGTCGGATGTCTATGTTCAGCCTTCACTTGCTGACATTCTAAACATCTCGCCACGTAGTTGACTATGTCCCCCTTCATTCCTTTCCAGAAGAATAAGGGCTTAAGGTCTGGCCTCATCTTCGTGACTCCTGGATGATCCATGTACACTACTCTATGAGCTTCATTCAAGATTAATCTTCTCAAATCATCGTTAGGAGGTACGTAAATCCGGTTATTATACCTCATTAAATCATCGTTGTCCAATGTAAATCCCTCAAACTTTGGTACCAACATGGTTTCTTGGCCGATATTTTCCTTAACCTCTTTATACCAGTCATCGTCACACTATAAAGTTATAATATTTTCTCGAAGATTCGTTTGAAGAGGTATCACTGAAAATATACGTGGTCTGTGACTCAACACATCTTCCACTCTGTTCACTATCCCTTTTATGTAGGTAATCTCAAAATCATACTCGCTAATCAGTTCTAACCAACGCCTTTGTCACACGTTCAAGTCACTTGGCATAAAAATGTGTTGCAAACCACAATAATCTTCTTTCAGTTCAAATTTTCTTCCAATCAAGTAGTGCCTCCACACTCTCAAGGCATACACAATGGCCAACAACTCGAAATCATGTGTCACGTAGTTCTCCTCATGCTTTTTTAACTTCCTTGAGATGTAAGTGATCACTCAACTGTCTTGCATCAAGAATCTGCCTAAGCCTTCTTAGATGCGTCTGTGCATACCAAGAAATCCTCGTCCATGTCAGGGACTTTTAGTATTGGCGATGTCGTCAACAGCTCCTTGAGCCTTCGAAATGCTTCCGTGTATTTCTCAGTCCATACAATCTTCTTGTTTTTCTTCTGTAGTTTTGTGATCGGATTTGCTATCTTCGAAAAAGATTTGACGAAATGTCGATAATACCCATCTAAACCCATGAAGATATGTACTTATGGTACATTCATCAACACAGGCCATTCCACAATATCCTCCATCTTCCTTGGATCCACAATGATGCCTTTGTCGGAGATAACATGCCCCAAATAATGAATCATCGATTGATAAAAAGAGAATTTTGACAGTTTTCCGTATAATTGTTTCTCTCGTAAACACTGTAGTACCAAGTGAAAATGTTCATCACGTTCTTCCATATTCTGAGAATATATCAATATGTCGTCAATGAATACTTGAACAAATGTGTCCAATTATTCGTGAAACAGCCCATTCATCAAGCTCATGAATACCCTTGGGGCATTTGTTAGTCCAAACGGTAAAACGATAAACTCGTAATGCCTGAACCTCATCTTGAATGCAGTCTTAGGAATGTCTTCCTCTTTGATTTGTAACTGGTGATATCCTAATCTCAAGTCGATCTTCGAAAACATTGTTGCGCCTTTCATTTGGTCAAAAAAATCGTCTATTCTTGGCAATGGATATTGGTTCTTGATCGTTGCCTTGTTCAATTAATGGTAGTTAATACAGAGTATCCACGACCCATCCTTCTTCCGTATGAAAATAGTAGGTGCACCCCAAGGTGACACACTTGGACATATAAGTCCTAGGTCCAACAAGTTCTTTAGTTTCATTTTCAACTCTTGTAACTCAAGCGTTGACATCCCATAAGGCATTCTTGTTATCAATTCAGTTCCAGGTTTTAAGTCGATGGTAAATTCCAACTCTCTTTTGGACGGAAAACCTGGTAACTCTTCTGGGAACACGTCCGCAAAATATCATACTACCAAAAGGTTTTATAATCCTTCTTCCATGCCCTTGTCGTTCAACACTAATATTTCATATATCTTGCATCATTTGTGCATACTCTACCATAGTTATAGGGAAGATATGAACCTTAGTGAAACTCTTTGGTTTCTTCCTACAATCACTCGTCTCTATCCCTCATCATCATTCAAACTCAACCGTTCCGTCTTACAGTTGAGTATTGCATCATGTGATTCCAACCAGTCCATACCGATCACGACGTCATAATATCCTAATATAATGACGTACAGGTTGGACTTCGTTAAAAAATATCCCAGGTTGAGGCTACAGTCGATAACCTTTCCTCCAACCTTTTGCTTGGCTCTCGAATCCATTTCCACGTAGATAAACTCGTCCTGTTCGACTTCCATTACCTTAATTTTTTTAATCGTTGCACCAGAAATAAATCTCTTTGTAGCACCGAGATATATCAAAATACTAAAGGTCTGGTCAACGATTGTACCTAATGTCTCGAGCATAGTATACTGGTGCTCTTCCTGGCAGTTATTCATTGTTGCATGGATCCAATGGGCCTTTCCCAAATATCCTATTGTAGTGTGTTCGACTGAATCGACTACTATGGACCTCTCAATTGGACAATCACGCTGGTAATGTGGCTCTCCACATGTCCAACATCCGTTCTTCGGTCCAGTACTCTTGGTCCCCGAAGTAGAAGATGTTAGCCCACCAGCCTGAAACCCTGATCTATTCTACTGAACATGTCGAAACTGTTGTTGCTGCGAACAACGTTGTTGTTGGTGTTTTGGTCCTCTGTAGGGAGTCTGTTGTTGAGGCACCGGTCATCATGGTGTTGTGAATGTGGATCCTCTCGGAGTGCCTTGATACCCTGATGGATTTCTAGTTGGTGTCTGATGTTGTTGCACACCAAATGTCATTTGTCCCATTGGTATCATAGGAGTCCTTCTTTGACCCCGCTGATCAACTCTTCCTCAGATATGAGGTCCTTTTGGATTGCATCGTGCAACGTCTGAGGCATTAGGATCCTCACCTTTGCATGAATGTTGAAGTTAAGGCCAAACACAAACTTGTTGACATTGAGCTTCTCAGTGTTCAGATATGGATCATACCTAGGTAGATCCATGAATCGGGCCTCATACTCGAGAACCATATGACCACCATGTCGCAAGGTGTTGAACTCATTGAGCTGACGCTCAATGAATTCCTCTGAAAAAAACCTCTCCTAGAACCGCTCCTCGAACAGTTCCCATGACACGTCTTCGACGACCATGTTCAGTTGTGGAAAGAGCATCTTCCACCATAGAAGCGCGCTCCCCTTCAGTTGAAATACCACCATTCATGTTGGAGGTGTAGTCGCAAAGTGTGAAGCACATCGCCATGTTCTCCACCCATGCCTCGGTGGCTACGTCGTATGTGGAATCCAAGAACTCAGGAAACTTGGCCTTCTCAAGTTCTCTGTGAACACTACCAGTACCGACTGGGGTGCATTGTGGACCCTCATAGGGTATAGGTGCACTAGCCTCATCTCTATCTAGACGGTTAATCAAGGCCTATGAAATCCTCTAAAAGGATCTCATCAACCCAACCAAATCCCCCACAAAAATCTACTCTTGTCCAATGAGTTGTTCTTCTCCTTGGGAGTTATACCCCTCTGGCGTGGATGCTACTAGAGGTGTCACGCATCCTCCCCTAGCACCACGTCGTCTGCCTCCACGAAGTCCTCTAACCATGATTACCTGCAGGGACACAATTCAATTTAATTAGTGATAAATTATTAATCAAGTGTTTTAATACAATGGAAGGTGTAATGATCCTAAGTCATGGGGTTGACCTCGCTCCGATACAATATGTAATGACCCATCCATTATGACTAGGAAAGCGAAGCATAAAAGGTAAAAAAAAAAATTGCATCAGGAAATTAACGTCAACAATGTAAATCATAGCAACACAGAATCAACGACATCATAAATAAAGGAATTACAATCATTTGATCGTCATAATCAAATAATGTCACAACCGACGCATCAACATATTTAGTAACAACATATAATCAACACATCATCATATTGAATAATGACACATACTCAATGAGCATCATGAATGGCGACGCAACATCAACTCATCATGATCAACTGGAATCATCAATACTTTTAATCACTCAACTCATCACATAAATATAGTGATCAGATAACACAGGGATAACATGAAGATCATAGTGATAACATAAAGATGTTATAAAGATACTATCCGCCCAACCTACCCTTCAAGGTTAGGACCTCCAGGATACATAAGCAACTCTCAAGCTCAGGATCCAATTGATTTTGACCATTTAAGGTCTCAGGGTTGGTGATTGTTCTGAGGAACAACGAGGTGTCTACATCCCACTAACACAATCAATTTAAAACCAAATAGCTAAATCAAAAATATCAACAATAATCAATTTTATCAATCAATCAATCCTAATCATCCATTGAACATGGCACACGAGTAATCACTCGCATAACTCATCATATACCAACATTAATTCAAGGCGCAAGATTAAGAAATTTCACCATTGATCATATATCAACGTTTAATCTCAAGACACAAGATTATTTGAATACTAAATCACTTTTACGTCGACATCAATGCAAGGCACATTACATCCAATTACTTAATCAATTACACATCAACAATAAATGATGCAGGAGTAAAAAAAAAACTTTAAACGATCACGCGTCAACATAATAAATGGTGCAAGAGAATTAAATTATTAAAACAATCATACTTGAACATTATTCAAGGCGTGTAAGTAATCAAATTACTCAATTAAACCATACATCAACATTATTACATGGTGCAAGTGAAATCTAATGACTTAAATAAATCATCCATCCACATTATTTTCAAGGCGCAAAGAGACAAACAATTTACATAATGAATAGTACATCATATTAAAATTCATGGTGCAAAGAACCTCTAACGCATCCACAATAGTCTGACTACATTAACACAATCAATTAATTGACGCAATTATCGTCTGTGAAGCATTCTAACCCTAACCATCATAAGTAAAATTTTATAAACCAAAATCCATTCTCCTATAAACAGGGACAATTTCACAACCTAAGTCAATCATTTATTACTAGTACTATAGTTATTCCAATACTTTGTAATACAAGGTACTTCTAGAATTCTACCATAACTCAATTCCAGGGTATCGACGATATATAATTAGATAAAAAAAACCTTATCGACTAAGTCTTAAGAACCTACAATTCTAATTAGTAGGTGCCATCTAGATATTGTGCGTATCCAAAAGTGTTTAATTCCCCGATGATTAAGTAATGAAGAGTTCATTAACTAAATAAAACTTCTCACTAACTAGGATAGCAAAGGGATATGACTAGTCTCTAATTAAGGTACTAACTTAGTTTATTCCCGCAAGAAATATGACATACCAACTTTAGTAGAGGTAAGAATTGGTCAAGACGATCCTCTTAATCTAAAAACACCAGGGCTCTCAATCTGCCCAGGCATCACACAGGGTTAATACATCTAATCGCGAGGGAAAGGGCACAATGAACAAGCCATAATATGTCAGTGGTGAGCATAGAGGAGAAGGGAAAGGGATGACGCTCAGATGCACGCATGAACTATCTATGGAAAGAGAAAAGGAGGGCACTCATATCTGAGCTTGAATGTCAATAGAAAGAGCAAGGGAGGGTGCTCAGATGTCAGCCCGACTGTCAATAGAAGGAGAAATCATTTAAATGAAATGCAGATGCCCAGGAAAATCTGCAGACTAGGTGCACAAATTTTATGGGTAGTCTGGGAAAAGGAAAATGCAAAGAAAGTTATTGAAATCGCTGGGTGAAAGCCCCATAAATTCGCAAACAAGGTGCATGAACTTTTTGGGTAGTCTGGGAAAATAAAAACACAGAGGTAAAAAAGGGTATCGCCAGGAGAATCGCACGCTGGGAGAAATGGGTGCACACAAAAAAATGCAGAGATAATATCGCAAAATGCAGATGTTTAATAGTGAAGAAAAATCGCTTGGATAAATCCCAACGCTGGCAAGTTTACACATAAAAAAAACACTGAGTTTACAAGGGAAAAGGCATGGCGAAATCACATTTGCTGGGCAATAATTTTGTGCCAAATGCAGAAGAAATCAAGGGATAAAGGTAGGACGAAATCGCAGAGGAGGTTTTATCCTTCAACAAGAATTGTTCAGGGCCAACATAAGTGAGACTTCCTTCTCTACGCTGAGGTGCGCATCAAATTACAACATCATTCACAAAAATAAAATCAAATTAAAAAGGTTCAATCCAATACACCTGTCAATCTCAACGATCTAGAATTCATCCTCTGTCTAGGAACATATACCCTCTAGCAATGAATAAAAAAAAGGCAGTGGTTTAAAATCTAGCAGCGATTTGATAGTCAAGTTCCAGTTCGTAGTTCATTTTTGTGAAAATTGTAACGACGCTCAAGTAGTGATGCACCATTCTTTAAAATCCCAATTGCACTTCGTGTAATATAAATAAATTGCAACAACAAGTAAATTCCATGTAATATAATAGTAGACAACTAATAAATAATTTTAATAAATTCAAGCTAGAGTTGGATGACAGCTAATCTAAAATTCTCTTCTATAACACAACATCAATAATTACCCACCTTGAATTTTAGAAATCCATTACAATTCAAAATATTATCTAAATCCATACACATAAATTTAACTAATTACAAATGCAATTTAAAACATAAGTATTGTAACCGACGAATGGATTATTGATGTTCTTCAGGAACTGGTGATTCCTTTCTCCCGCTTGCTAATCGTTAAGACCTCACCGGTACCTCCCAACCAACATTAGGGGTACTCTTCTTCCCCCTTATCCCCCCGAGCCGCAAAGGGGCCACACACACAAAACCAGAGAAAAATATAGCTCCCAGTTTGCCTCGCAATGTCAAGTTACCACTCTCTCTCAAGCTGGGTATCCCAAATCTCACATGTAAAAATAGTCAAAGAAATTCCGACAACATAACTTTACCAATAACCAATGTCCTCATTTTCCCTCTTTACCATTTGATTTATAAGGGTTTCCTTCATGACACATTCCTCTTGCACATTTAATTCACTTTTTAATTATTTAATTTAGAATTATTTCCCCGTACACTTGTCACCCTCTCCACTAGGTGCACAAGAAATTTCCATAATTTAATTTAATTATACGTCAATTTCCCTCACCTCTCCTAAAATCATTCCTTAAATCACTCTTAGTTGTCTTTTATTCTTTTATTCCCAATTTATGACTGACGCCTTTCTAAATTTACGTTGAGTTAAAATATGATTCTTCTCTAGTTAGCCTAGTGTTAACTAGACTCTAGATTCCTTTCTATGCTTACACATTCTTTTTATATTTATTTCCTTTCTTATCTTAATTTCCAATTTGGTATTCTCTTGCACATATTTATATAATTAAGTCTTTAGATAAAATAATTTACTCTTTTAATTCCTAACTTGATTTTTCTTCATCCCCCATTTAATTAATTTATAATTTAGATTTAGTCTTCCTACCAACTTTAAACTTAGGCTCAAATTTTTAAACTAGGCTTAGAGTTTTAAGGAGATTTTATAATTAATAAAAATTACCCATTTAATAATTATTTTAAGTCCGAAAATGTCAAAACAAATTATTGTTTTCTAGGCACCTAGGTTCATTGTCTCAAGTTTTGTTTCTGGAACGTGCCCTTCAAGACTCACTTCGTGCTCCAAGGGTGCCACTCGCCTTTGACTCAATTTTTAATCAAGCAACGTGCCCTTCAAGACTGACTACGTGCTCCAAGGGTGCCACTCGACTTTGATTGGTTTTGGTAGTTGTCCAACCCCTAGAGTCAATACTCCATTCATGCAGCCTTGTGAGAGACTAAGGGATTCTAAGGAATAAGGACCCTGCCTTATTGCACGCCCCTTAGAATCTTCATGAGCGACTATCTCAATATTCCCTCACGACATGGTGGACCTCTATAACTAGGTAAATGTTAACCTAGAATTCGAGTCACAGCGGGAGTGGTAGTAGGATGTGTCGGGGGTGTTGCCACACCTCTCCCTCAATATTTGGTCTATGTGCATGGCCCCTTTACTCCTATGTGAGTCTGATTAGCAAGCAATCATCAACCTATACACATCAAGGAAACACTGTCAAATATTCATATACAAAATCATACATAATTGATCATATGTTACATATGCATAAATGAAACACTCAAACCAATATAATCCACTCCCTGACTCAATCCGGAGTCCAAGGAGGCACATTGATGCCAGCAACATCCACACCTATCACGTGACCTGCACACTCATGTAAACTCGTCAATAACATATGTAAATACATATATAAATCAAATGACAATAAACCACAACCATCAACATCATTATAAAATCCATAAGCGAAACAATATCCATGTGCTATAACCGGATCACTTGCATTCAAGTGTCCTAAAAGAATAAGTCAATAACATGTGCTTGCAAGAGAAGAATGTTACATACACCCCCTCTTGTTTTAAACTTCGTCCTGAAGTTTCACAGTATATAAATGCAGTAAAGAAAGCATCTGACAAGAACTAAATGTCTAACTATCAAACAAAAAGGAAAGTGCTTCCTTTTGACCATTGTTTCTATCCAAGGTTGCATCTCGAAATTACCCAATAGATTGAGATCTTGAGGAAGCACTTTCCAACTACGCCAAGGGGTTTGGTGTTGGGTATTAAGCCAAAGATCGACTACTTTTAGGAATCTTAACTCTAGAAGGTAGGTTTGATAGGGAAGTAGGCTCTCCATAGATTTCAAGGGAGGGAGTTGATGCCAGACATCTATCCAGAATTGAGCGCTTTGTCCATTTAGCCATTGAACCCAATATTTCGGCTTCCAAAGAATCTCCTCCTATTTGTGTCATTCCGCAAGTTGCTTCTTTAGAGTCATTTCCTCCTGCAGTAAGGCTTCCAAGTATTCTGAGACAATGGAATCCTATTGAACCTCCTTTAGATGGTGTTCAAGGGATTTTTTTGCAAG
>SNQJ01S0140669.1:9464-28929 GCA_010110895.2 Picea sitchensis
TGTTACAAGTGCAATAATCTTGGTCATAAAGCACGAGATTGCAGAGAGATGAAGGAAGATAATCATATGCCAAATGTTTGTATACCAACTACAACATGGAAAAGGAAAGAAATTCCACAACATGAAAACTGTCAAATAACATTGGTCGCTAAAGAGCAAAAAAGAAGATGACTGGTTGATAGACAGTGGGTGTTCATCTCATATGACCAGAGATCAAAGCGAATTTGTCATCTTGAAGAAAAAGGGTGGAAATGTTACATTTGGAGATGACTCATATACTAAAATACTTGGAAAAGGAATTATAAATCTTGGAAGTGAAAATATAAAAGAAGAAAAAGTCTTATTGGTTGAAGATATGAAGCATAATCTCCGCAGTGTCAACAAAATATGTGATCAAGGGTACACTCTTACGTTTGACACCCGAAAATGTAAAATCAGAGAAAATAATTCAGGAAGATTGGTTACAACTGCAACAAGAAGACCGAACAACATATACATCCTAGACATGAAGAAGAGAGAGAATATAGAAGCCAGAGAAAAGGATTCCAAGGAAGAAAAAGTGCCAAAGACCAAAAATAAGGATAAAGTATTATTGAGTGCCACATATTTAGGGGGAGCAGCCCTAAAGAAGAGAATTACCTTTTTCCATTAAACTCATGGGGAGAAGCCCTACCCTTTTCCATTGATGTCAAAGGGGGAGAGAAATTGGGATCATGATGATAGGGGGAGCATGAGTGTTTTGAACAATAACTATTGCTTATTTCTCATATATTGTGCATGGTGTATTGTGGTGTATTAGTGTGACTCTTATACTATTGTTCATTTCTCATTGGATATAGTTGAATGGTTTAAGTATAAGTTGAAAAAGGTTTTAAATTTTACTTGATACTAATTCACCCCCCTCTCAGTATCAACACAGAGGCTTGTGATCAGTGTGAATGATTGTCTCCTTTCCCAAAATGTAATGTTTCCTTTGAAAACATGATTGTACAATGGAATGCATTTCCTTGTCATAGGTGGGGTATTTTCAGAAATTATCTGAGAGTGTCTCACTATGGTATTCCACTGGATGACCATGTTGAGTGAGAATTGCATCGAAAACATAGACATATGCATCATTATCAATATTGAATGGTTGTTGCAGATCAAGAAAGGAGAGTAGTGGAACTGAGCACAAGTGATTCTTTAGATTATCAAATGCTCTTTGTTGTTCCTTCCCCCACACAAAATTTCCCCTACCACCACCCTTGGTCATGTGGCTAAGGGCCCATGCAATACATGGATGATTTTAAGGATGGAAATTTATTTTAAAATGTAGAAACCTTGGTGAATCTTGCTAATACTTCATATGCCAACTATAAATGTTTGGTGATATGTATGTAAAAATATTCAAATTTCTATGGATTTTATGTATTTTGTATAAACTTTTGGCAATTTTTAAGGTAAAATAATTTTGTCTTATAGAATTTGGGCAAATCATTTTTAGAATGATGAATCTTTTTTTGGGACAAACCATGGAAAATTAGCCCATGAGCGAAATTTAGCCCTTAAAATTATCCTTGGCACAATATGGCAGAATCCCAACATGAGCCGTCAGTAGAAATTGGCCAGGCCCAAGAAGCTTCGAATCTTGATTAGTGTGGTCAGGGCTGGCCAGTCATGGATGACTTGGATCTTAGTGGGATCGACATATACCCCATGATCATCAAAAGTCTATACACAGTATTGGACACTGTTCATGGCAAAGGAACATTTTTCCAAGATGGCATATATCTTGTGCTACTACAGAGTGCTCAAAACCTTTTGAATATGCCACATGTGCTCCTCCAAAGTTTTTTTGAAGATGAGGATTTCATCTAATTATACCATGAAAAAAGAGTTGGTGAATAGTTTCAATACATCATCCATCAACTGCATGAAAGTGGTTGGTGCATTTTTTGGGCCAAAGGGCATGACCAACCATTCACAGAGACCTTCTTTAGATTTGAAGGTTGTCTTCCAGAAATTAGTTGGTTCGATGGGAACCTAGCGGTAACCAGTATTCATGTCAATCTTGCTGAAGAAATTTCCGCCCTTGAGTTGGTCAAGAAGGTCATTAATCCTGGGAATTGGGTATTGGTTTCTAACTGTGATTTTTTTTAATGCTCTATAATCAATGAAGAGTCATCAGGTCCCGTCCTTCTTCTGCACCAATACAATCGAGCTTCTGCAAGGGGAGAAGTTGGGTCTGATGTTCCCCTTTTGAAGAATATCTTAGATCTAATGCTTGATTTCATCATTTTCCATCAGCGAGTGATGATACACTGGCCCATTAGGTAGAGGTGAAATGGGGGTTAGATCAATTAGATGCTTGACTTGGTAATGTATCAATACCCTGGTGGGTGAGGCTCTATGTAGAGGCCATAGATGTGGTGGTGAACTTCTATTTAGTGTGAGCACATATCACAAAGAAGACGAACTTCCCAGTTTGTGAAATGACCTTGCTACATTGCTTAGCATAGATTAAATAAATAGTGGTAGGTGGCGCTACCTTTGGTATGCTATAAAATTGTCTACCCAAAGTAATAATAACATTGTGGGGTCTAGCCTCATACATAGAATGATGCTTCCATAAATATGGTTGTTCTAAAAGAACATCACAAACTTAAAGGGGAGCAATATCACATAATACCTCATCTTTGAAGGGCTTGATGTCATAGGGAAGATGACATTGTTAGCTGACACAAAGATCTCTTCCTTGGTGAGGCCAATTGATGGTGTAGGGATGAGGGTGTGATGTCGTTGGTAGGTCCATCCACTTCATGACCTCTGTTGAGATTAGTTTCTTCTTACTGCTGCTATCGACAAATTTCAGGGATAATTTTAAGGATGGAAATTTATATTAAAATGTAGAAACATGGGCTAATATTACTAGTCCTTAATATGAAAAATGTAAAATGTTTGGCAATATTTTTTTAAAAATATTCAAATTTCTAAGGATTGTATATACTTTCTATAAAATTTTGGTGATTTTTAAGGTAAAATAATTTTATTCTATGGAATTTGGGCAAAACGTTTTTAGAAAAAATGGAAATTGGTGAATCGTTTTTTGAGAAAAACCATGGAAAATTAGCCCATTTGCGAAATGTATCCCCTAAAATCATCTATATGACAATGAATTGAAGATAAGCCCCATTTACCCACATCTATTAGTGAAAGAGTCGTTCCCCATCCTTTGGTTCTTCTGGTTTGTTTGGCAATACTTTGGTGGTAGCAACAATGGCATTGGGTTCAACATGGATAATATTATTCCCTCCTTCTTGATTTGATTCAGAATTAGAATCAACCTATGACCCACAAGCCTTCAAATCGACCACGAGTGACTTCTTGGAGAGGCATTCTTCAGTGTTTTTCCAAGGGATTTTATTGTATTCAAACCTTTTTCCCTTGTCCTTCTTCATCTTCTCATTTCCCTTGTTGTGTTGTGAATTGGACTGGTTGTCCTGGGAGTGGCCATATTTTCTATGTATGTTGTTGTGTGGTTTGGGGCTGCATTTTCCTTACTTCAGTTGTGAGGCGTTTGTAGATCCAAAGTCTCGCCTCTTCTACTTAAATTTATGCTCTCTCTTGAAAACATATCTATAAGCTGCACCCAATGAGGTGATGCCCAGAAAATCCATTTTTGTTTGAATGTATCTATGTAAAGAGTTTCGGTATTTGAGAACCATATTTCTCTCAGAGTATTTGATACCCAAATTGGTGTGTAGGGTATGGAAAATATTGGTGAAATTTGGTACTATCTAGTCCCTTTCTTGATGCAGGGTGGTCCATATGGTGTACTGGTCCTCGTAGATTCCAACAAGGGAGTATTATTCTTTAATGGCATCCCATAAGGAGTCCCATGTAGAGGAAACAAAAAATATTGCAGATTCCTTTATGGCCCTTTTCTCAGAGTAAGTTTTCCACCTGTCTGTAACCTGGAGGATGACCTTGAGGAGTGAAAAAGTAATATTTTCCCTATCGAAGAAATTATGGACCGAAAAATACTCTTTGAGTGGATTCAACCATTTATCTACAAACTCCACATTTATTAGTACTTAAAATAATGGAATATCAAAATTTACCCGTACCTTGAATAGGGTTTCATGTTTTCTTGATGAAGATGCTTCTCCTGTGGGAATCCGCCAAAGGATCGGCGCAAAGTTGTCAATCATTCTGTTCCTTTGTCATGTAAGGGCTTCTTTGAGAAACATTTTAAAAGGATCTCCTGATCTATAATATTTATTTTCGTCTCCCATGGGTTGTTGTCGGTCTTGGCATGACTGATCTTGCAACAACTCGATTGGTTCGAGTCCCAACTTCTTGTACCCATATGTTGTCGGGGACATGCACGAAGAAAAATAGATGAAGAGAAGACTTCTATGATACCACTAATACATATTTAGGAGAGGAACAAATTGATTAACATACTTAATACAATAAACACAGAGATATGAAGAACGACACAAACATTCAGTAAACAATATCTTCTATTGAATAAATGAAATAGGCTGAAACTGTAAAACTGCAGAACTAAACCACTTACTCGAATGGTGGTAGCTATCTATGGGGAGAGATGTTGATGCTACATGCATTATTCTGAGAAGAATCATTACAATGATGCTCTAGAGGCCTTTTTTATATTAATAATGAATGTTAAAACCCTAGACATCTAAAAACCTAACCCTAGGAGATGAAATGCCAAAAGTTATGTGGGCCCCTATGGGCAAGTTGGTACCACAACTTCCCGGGGTCGTAAATTTTGCATACGACCTCTGTTTTACGTTCGTGATAGCCTGTTGGAAAGGTATTTTAGAGAGATACATATTACACTATCAAACTCTGACTTTATCTACAATTGGACTTTGGCGAGCCAAAAAAACACTCTCAAGGGACCCAAAACATACCTGGAAGTACAACAATATGTTCCGACATGAAAACATACAAAATAAGCCAATTGGATTAGATGGGAGGCCACTAGTATCCACTTGGAATATGTGTCGTGCTTTATAAAACCCCAGAAGTGTAGAGACCACAATTCCAAAGAATTACACAAGAGAGTGTTAAACTAAAAACTATTAAGAGGAGCTATTTGAAATAGGTGGGTGGTCACCAATATCCACCTGGATCACTTCCCCAATATTTCCAATATTTTTCTACACATGATATACAACATCACATTCAGAATTACATTATTTATCATGTGAAATAAAAATACATGTACCATAGTATTTAAATTAGGAAACATTATTAAATATGTCCTAGCATATCTCTAGGCACTTGTCACATTATCCTTAATTTTTTCATCTATTTTTATATTCATACAACTATCAATAATCTCATTCCAAAACATTTACATTAATCAACACATTAGTTTCTAATCATAGAGAAACATATAAATAGACAACAAGAGAGGAGTTAAGAGATTATTCGATTTTTCCAACTCCTTCTACATAACCCAGAACTTTCAACCCAACTGATTTATTTCTAAGGCCTCACTGCCTTTACTGAACATGGCTCAATCAATCCTATTCATCTAAACATACTTATTAGCTTACTTTCCTTTCACCAATTGTACTTGTTTTCATAGTTTTTCTTTTAAAACGTACAACTTTGTCTCATTATTCAAAGTTTTAGAGTGAGAAAAGTATTAATCTTTTTATTCTTCTTTTCTAATGAAATCTGTCCATCGTGGGGTCTGCATGCTCTCTTCCTTGAGCAGTATCAGTCAAGTTCATATTAACCTTTATAGATAAATCAACATGCTACAAAAACAAGATTTTAGTTCACAATGATTTATGGGCATGTGCATACAAAAACAAGATTTTAGTTCACAATGATTTATGGGCATGTGCATTATGCACATTACCATTACAAATCAAAATGGTCAATGTTATTTTTCATATCTTTCTACCCATGCATGATATTTTAAAATGTAATCAAAGATTATTATATAAACAATCCTTTCATCCCACTTCCCAACTCTCAGAAGTCATTAAGGTTATAGCTATGTTCTCCCGACAGATTTCTTTACACAGTTCCTCCACATGGAACTATCTCATCATGCAAATTCCTTATTACATATCCATCACTATCTAAGATTACCTCAACCTTGAGTCAGCCTCGGCTTTGTCATTTCATATTCTTTTCCAATATTCCATAAGGAGTATAATCTTGCATTCTTATTATGAATTTCAGATTTACATTCAAATATGTATCTTTATGTTAAAAACTTGCTTTCAAGTTGTTCTCCTATGCGCTAAATCACATGAATTAACATGTTGTGTGTGTCCACCACTCCCACACTTAACAATTTCCACATTGCATATTGATTCAAATCGTTTCATGGATTTTTCACAACTCATTCTCATGCAATTCTCAAAGGCACAATCATACCACCTTCTATCATATCATTATAGAATCCTTGCTCATTTATTCTTTCAACAAGTTACACTAGCTCTTCTTGAGGAATGGAGTACACCCTTATCAATCTAGTATTCAAACAAAATAATCAGACTTCTTAAAATGAAGTCAGCTATGCCTGTACAAAATTATTCAATATAGGAAATCACACTTCTCTCCTCATAACCCACTCGATTAGTCAGTCATATTATACCTTTAAGAAAATACACACACACACACACACACACTTTATGTGCATCACTTTCACCTCATTCATTCACATTTATTTAACATCATCCATTTTTTATCTAATCTCATGGTCATTTACATGACCAATATCATCGATATGATCATACTTAGGCCACCCTCTTTACAATATAACAACCAATAAATAGGTTATGATTTTTTCTCTCTTTTATCATTTCATATTATCTTTTTCTGTGGATTTCCATACTTCCCCCAGTCATTATCTAAACAATATAATCAAACCCTCCAACATAGGATCAACCATATCCATGGAATTATCCAGTCCAGGAAAGAACTCTCCTTGCCTTACTTCCTCCTTGCTCAAGAAGTCATACATCCACCCATACATCATACATGTGAATCACTTGCACATTTTTGTATCACTCCTATTTGGTTATTTAATCTCAATGTCAGCCTTATTTGTTGGGAGTTTATGTCCAATCAATCACAAGTTTCTCAGGCAAATTCATTATTACATTGTCTTGTTTGAAAACAACCAGTAAAAAGTCACTCTTGTCCTTTGGTTACATTCAATATTCCACAATTTCATAAAATACAGAGGGGGTAGATAAAACATTACCTAGGGTAGCAATATACCAAACCTTTCCCCCTTCCATACCTCAAATCATCTTTCGTCAATAGACCTCTCTCCTAAAGGGGTACTCTTTCTTTGAATTCTGCCTCATTGGATACTTGGGTGTATTAAGCCATACCTATATAGCCATTATCATTCTCTATATGTCAATATGACTTGTTGGTCATCCATAAATTCTCCAACACTTCCTTAACCAAAATTTCATTAATCATTTGCCTTTATCTTCATGTAAGGAAATAGGGCAATCAACCTATTAACATTTTTACTTGAGTTCCTATTATTAGATCATCACCAGCCATATTATCTATCACTTATATCTAACTATAGACTACAATAAGTCTATACACATGTTACATGCATGCTCAATATTTTCCACATGCATTACAACATATCTTGTGCACTAAGCATTTTCATAGCCTTCGATGTAGTTATGTGGCTTCAATTGTATTTATTTTCATTCATATGCATAGATAGGACCTTATGTTAATATGATTATATATTTTATTTAATACATCCATGAGATAATAAATTTCTCATATGTTCATGATGTTTCACTTCTTTTATGAGGGCTATCAATAAAACATATGACCCTTTCTCCTTTTCTTAACTAGATAAATCTAGCCCCAAATTTCATTTATTATAGGTCAAGTAAAAAAACCTTATATATTTTCCATCAGCCCTCTAAACATGAGGGATTATACATACAGGGCTCGGTCTCTTTATTGAACAACAATTAAAATGTTTAGGGGCTCCATCGACCCATACTTATAGGAAGGCTTATGACATATTATAACCATCTAGATTATTCATTTTATGGACTTAAGCTGCACTTGACATGATTTTTTCATTCTTGCCCCTTTTATATTTAGGTATTACAATTAATTCATATTATCTTATTCCTACCCATGTAAGAGTAGTTATCATTTTGACAAAGAAACCATGATTCCTATGTTTTAATTCAACAAGAATTTCCACGATACAATTTCAATCTCCTATCCTCCTCCTCAAGGAATTTGTTTGCGCATAATAATCCTTTAAAGGTAGAAACAACTTTAAAAAATATCATCTAAATCTCGATATATGAGTCCTATGACTGATTTCTGGTCCATCCAGGCCTAGTGGTTGAACCATGATTTGATACCTTCACTTTGTAAGACAACCAACCCCATAAGTACCCTTTTAAGGAATAGGGTAGTAGTTTTTTGTTTTTCTCAATAATATCAATACCTATTCTCAAGGGAACCATTGTCTTATTCTCATCAAGATATTTCCAACGACTACCACCATGCTCCAAAAAGAGATATTGATTAAAAGTTATTTCCTCCCAAAGTTACCCTTCATTGGTTATATGGGTCACCTCATCACCATGCCATTATCCACATCTAATTACTTCCAAATTTGTTTCTATCTCACATGTGGAATAGCTCGCGATTTGACATGGTGCTTTCCATATGGCTCACCAACCCACAATTTCAACTCTCTGAATCATGTCATTTTCATCATCAAGAATTTAATCTCGTGGAACATCAACACCCCAACATGAGAAGTTTCGATGAAACTATATCGAGACTGCTCTAGATCCAGCAGTCCCAAGGCCGAGCATCCCACAACTCTTGTTGCATAGGTGATCCTAAATAGCATGCGGGTTATCATCAACACCCCGACACTAAAACTTCTAACGACGATCCATTAATTGGTCCCATCCTCGATGCGATAGTCCTCGTGCTAGTCATCCAACAGTTATGGTTGAATCAATGATTTTAAAGTATACAACATTTAATGCTCACTCTTTAATCCTCTTGTGCTCCAATGACAACACATCTAGATCCGACGGTCTAAATCTCCACTTTCAATAATTAGCGAATGGTTAGGATATATCAACGACCAGATCCTATGGTCCTAGGGAAAAGCATTTGAAGAATCTAATTGTGTAAGTGATACTAATTGGTGAAGATGTTAAAGTCCTAGTATTTAATGTTCATTGTGGTATAGATATGGGACCCACCATGATCCACGACTGATTTTTAACCTCACCTTCTCACTGATCAATGAATTTCATCACATTTTTGATGCCTTGGTCATCATCGACATTATTGACCAACAAACAACCTTGCCAAAGCTTCAAATTCTGACAAAGTACATAGATATAACCGTGTTTAGATCTAATCTTCTAACTCATGGTCTAAGATATAAAGGTTTTTGGTTCCTCTAGGGACCACTCCTATCTCATCAACCATTCCACTGGTTGACACAGGTCATCTCGAAGGGCATGCTAGTTGTCCAACCGACACCCTCATGTCATCATGAAGTCGTCTCCTCTTTCCTCCTTCGACGAAAATCAATAGTGGAGATCGACTCCCACCCAACAACAGATCAATGGACATCTCTATGTCACTGATGCCTTTATCATAATCGACATTTTTCACTGACATACGACCCTGCTAACCTTTCAAACTCAAACGAGTGACCCAGATCTCTTGGTCGTGGATCTAACAGTTAGGATTTAGGCACATGTTCCGAGAGTTAATCTGACGTGGACTCATACTCGGTCCTTTCTACAAATTAAAGGATGAAATGTGTCATCCTCCAAACACATCGACACTGCCACAACCTACCACCTATCATGACACATGTCACCCATTAATGGGTGACACATGTCACCCATGATGCATTGTGGACCGTCCCTAAAGATGCCAAATCTCCATGACAAGTGGCACACTCGTTACTTTACATGTGGACACCCATGTGGTCTGACGTGGCATACACATCATCACTAAATACTTGGTTCATCCATCTAGGTGCTGACACTTGTCCACTTTATATTGGTTGGGTGATGTCACTCCCCATTGCTATCACTCACCATAGAAATTTGGTAGGACCCTCAACGAATCAATGGTTGAGACTTGATCTTTCCCATACACAGATCAACAATCTAGATCTCATCAGCCCATCTCTCAATTTAACGATGACATGCATTGAATTCTCGACACCAATGACTCCACGCAGTCTATACTAAACCTTAGAGTTTCTCCTTTGAAATTTTTCTGCGACTTCTCAAGAGTTCCCTCTGAAATGTCACTCTCACCAAATACTTTCAATGGATTTTTCTTTGATATATGTGGAAGCATATTCACATGTATATATGCTACTCCATGCTTTTGATGGATTGATCACTTTGGTCGGTTTTGAGTCTTCATCCTGACCTAACCATGGACTACTTTAACTAATGGTAGAGATCTATCAACCCACAATTCCAATGGTCAATGATTAAGGAAACCTTCCAAAGGCTTGACCCCAACAGGGGCCCATGTTACGACCTAAGAAGGGAATATATATGTCTAAATGTATATGATATGACCCCAATCTAAAATAGGGGCCTAAATGCACATGTAATGTAAATACATATGTAAATAACACACCTAGTTTATAGCGCTTCCTCATGTGGAAGTGTGAATAACTATATATAAAATAACATGCATTCATTATTGAGAGGTGAATTGTGAAGTATGAGCATTTTGTTATTTGGAGGGGGTTCCCATTTTATTTAAGGAGTTATTATGTAACCTATCTATATTGAGTTGTGCTCCACATGAACATTCTGTACATGGTGTGTACTTCTATAATTTTTTCATATTTTGAGTATTTGGATCATAAAATTTGGTATCATAGAAATTAAAACAAATAACACATTATCTCAAAGATGTGTTGGTCACCATGCCAACATCCTCTTCATTTTGACTATACAAACTAACTATCGGTCAAGATCATCTCACCGCTCAATCCTATAATAGATCAACAACTATCATTGAATCAGAATACAACCTCTCCAAGCATCATATCCTACTCCGATGAAGGGTCAAGATCTATTCATGATGTTGATCCAATGATTGTGCTTTTTTCAATCTCAAAAATGTGTTTTATACCTATTAAACACCAAACTAGACTGAATCATTCAAGGAAGTCTTCTAAGAAAATCCTATGGATTTACCAGGATCTTGGGAACTCTTTCCTTGCTCCAAATACCACCAAGGCATTCTTATTTCACCACTTTAGGTGGATATTTGTGTCATGCGAACTGCCTATACCAAGACAGAGGATTCCTAGCTGTACATTAAATTTTGAAACTCACAGTTAAAAGGCCTCTCTTGGGCATTGAGACATTCCAATTCCTATCTCAGGGCACCCTTTCCCTTCCTCCTAAGAAGTTTTGTTCATTCTTAGTTTATAAACATGTTCTCTCTTCACAAGAATCACACTATAGCAATTATTTTACTGTACACATAGGAGGCACAAACATACACAAATATCCATAGAACACCAATAAGAATCTAAGATTTAATTCTATTACATGATATATATGAAATACTTATCTGCATACAGATATACCAATCAACTGAATGTGGGTGTTCATATTTCCACCCAACCTTAGGCCTCTACATGCTCAGTCATTTTGGCTATAGGCCAACCATGTGCCAAGCCATGATACCACCAGGAACTCTCATACTCATTCTCCTAGCTTAGGCCTCTTCGATGTTTATCAGATGCCTTCCAACATCAATCTCATGGCCTCCTCATGATAGTTTCTGGGTTCTCATACTAGTCCTCACACCAACTCTTTCTTCCTGAGAATTCTCAACTCTCTGTGCCCTTTCCCCGTGCATTTGTTTCCCGGTTTCCCGCAATCATGCTCCTTCATTCGTTCCTTGCACATAATCTCTTGGGAAGACTCTCGACCTACTCCCCCTAGACAACTTATGTTATCCTAGTCAAACCTCCATACTCCCATTCATTGATGGTGGTTGGTAATTTCTCAACCACTAATACTCCCTCATTAATTAATTTTCCTTGAAATCAACGCTTAAGGGAAATAATTTGTTATTTCCAATTCAATTATTTCAACAAAGGAGAATTGAGTCATCTTAGACTAATGAACCTCTCTCTAGGTTTCACATTCTTTCCCTTGGTAGTATCATGGACACTTGAAGGATTCAACTTCCAAAATCAATTGTTTCCTTTACAATTAAGCAACATATAGTTACAATATTTGCATTCCATTTCATGAAAATCATTAAATATGATTAGTTACATGTTGGCGGAAACAAAGGTCTTATACCTTACTCCCCCAACCTCATTTAGACTCCAAGACCCATTTTCTTTTACGTAGAGGAACATGCGCAATATTTTAACAACATACATGCACTTTCATAAATGTACACATGCTTTAAAAAAATGAGCACACTTTTAGAAACCTGCAAATGGTTTAATGCATGTGCATAATTGTGTGTGCAGTTTTATAACATAGTACATGGAGGCATTCCTGAGCATATGTGGAGATTCGGTAAGGATCGGTAAGAGATGAAGCAATTCAAACAAGAACATGTGTGTGTTTCTACAGTTCATCCACATTCCTAAAATTTTCAATTTGTACACGCTTCCATTGCAATGACTTTGCAAAGAAACTTTTTGCACCCTCCCAACAACATAGAGATGAATAAAGCTAAGGCAACATACAGTAGTTATATATATATATATAAAAAAAAAAAAAAAAAAAAAAAAAAAAAAAAAAAAAAAAGAAGTTATATATATATATATACATATTTTCCTGTAGAAGTCGTCACAGATAGGGTAGTACGGAAACTTGAAAGACAAGATGGGAAAGCAAATTGCGAAATTGAGTGCCGCATAGAGATGGCGAAAGCCGGGGTTACATCTGTTATCCGTAGATAACAGATGGTTATCCGGGGTTAAAAAATGAGCACACTTTTAGAAACCTGCAAATGGTTTAATGCATGTTTAATGGTTTAATGAGCACAACATAGACCCTCCCAACAACATAGAGATGAATAAAGCTAAGGCAACATACAGTAGTTATATATATATATATATATATATATATTGTAGAAGTCGTCACAGATTGGGTAGTACGGAAACTTGAAAGATGGCGAAAGCTGTAGTTACATCTGTTATCCGTAGAGACGGCGAAAGCTGTGGTTACATCTGTTATCCGTAGAGATGGCAAAGACAAATATTTTCTCACCTTTCTTGAGATGAAGAAACAAATTCTCGTAGAGCTGATGAAATGTCGTGTTAAAAAACGTGAGATAGAAAGCTGAGCGAATTCTTCACTCAATACAAATTCTCGTAGAATTTATCAAATGCGTGTCAAAGACCAAGACGGTGAGAAGATGAGCAGATAAGATTATAGTAATTTGACATTATATATATTTTGGCTGGTTTCGATTATTAATTAATTTATACATTTAAAAATATAGTTTAAATTATTGTCGAATTCTAATTAGAAAAGAAAAGATGTAAAACGTTTTAACTACTCTTAAGAAAAAAATACAATCGAAGACTAAAAGAAGACTGGAGCATTGAGAAAAAGTGGAGAAATTTTTCATTTTCAATATCTGCAATTAACTTTTCCATAGATTTCCTCATCAGCAACATCTACGACAGTGAGAAAAGTGAAATCGCTATATGAGTTGGGCATACAGAAAGAGTGGAGAAATTCTTCCATCTCTACATCTGCAATTGTCTTTTCCATAGATTTCCTCGTGAGCAACATCAAACAGATCATGAGTTGGGGATTAGCCTTATGATGTAATAAGTTCAGCAAAATCTTATTTGAACAAAAATTTGGTCAACATAAGTCTATTATATGTTGCAATTATTGCAATGCATATAGATTCATTTTCGAATCATTGCCACCCAGCCATGTTAAAAGAACTCCAGGAAATTAGTTTTAAGATAGAGATATATGTATGTAAGGGAAGCACGCTCTCTTGGGAGGGAAATTCCTCTCCTAAGTTGCAAGAAACAAGAATTTTAAGGAATTTTAAAGTAAATGTAGAATGGGGTTACAAGAGATGGGATGGCTTATATATATAGAAATTCAATAATGAAGTAACTCAAAACATGAGAATGGAATGACCAAAACACCCTCTAAATGTAAGTGAAATGGACAACACCATTGTGGAATGATTAAGACACTTTCTAATTGTAAGTGAAATGGACAACACCATTGTGGAGTGACCAAGACAACCTCTAAATGTAAGTGAAATGGAAATGGAGAAGTGTGAAAAATTTGAAGGCTACCCAAAAATTTAGATGAAACAAGTTTTAAATATTTAGTGTCAAACAAGTTGGAAATGTTGCAATATGATATGTGGTATAATGAAACAATTCTTGCAAGCAAGGTGAGGTTCTATTGTTCTATATGGAAAGAATGTAGAATATTCTTATTGAAGTTGGTAAATCTATAAAATGAACAAAAGCAAAAATATCCTAGCTTTACTTGGGAACAACTTGGACCAAAATGGTCAACTAATGAGCATCCGCCTCCCTCACTCTTTTCAAGTAAGAGAGAATGTGAAAACAATGAAATCTTAACTTTGATCTAGGTATTTTTTAAGTTCTTAATCAAGGGTTAAAAGATTGAGTCAACCCAACTATCATTTTATATAATAAAAAAATAGGCCCATGGTGCTATTTTTTCACTTTAATTGTGGCATACACACAAACAAGAGGTTGATCCAACATTTAACCTCGATCCAACCTTTGAGCACGCACCAAGACACTACACCATGGCATCTAATTGTTTATGTTAGCCAATTTTGTTTACGTAAATGTATGTTTTTCAACTTCAAGTAAACAGACACAAAAACCTGACAAATACAACATAAACGTTGCTACATTTTCTTTTTCATGTATTTAGTTTCAAATAATCAATTGATAGAATAAATGATTTCAAATGTTTTTTACAACTATGTGATGGGAACTAGAAAGGATATCATTTTTTTTCAATCCTAGAGTAATGCACATAGTACTGAAAATTATTGATGATTTCATTATTGAAAACTAGCAGGAGATAGAACAAAAACTTGAAAACAAACCATCCTACTAATGAACATCAATTAAAAGTGAGGAAAAAACAACAATCAGCTTGTTTATCATTGTTATTCACATGAAATGATACTTGCATGTGAGGCAAACTATAGTTGGTCTACAATGAAGTATATTTGGGTTTTGAACCATTAAAACAATGAGGAATACCTTTAGAAATCATAGCTATTGAAAAGATGCATTAAAAGCATTGACATCGTTGAGTTTGGGATGCTCTTCATCCTTAGAATTGGAGGGTTCAATCGAGCAAGTTTTCCAAGTGGTCATGTTGGAAGACCTCATCTGCCTATGTCATTCTCGATCTCTAAATGCTAGGCTTTCCTCCTTCAAAGTTGAAAGAGATGAAGGTTGTGATTTTTATGTGTGGTAGGAAAAAGGAATGATTGATGTGTAGATTGAGTCCCGTGCTCAACATTTTTCTCTTGACGCGAGTTTTATTCTTTAATTGATTGTCTATTCACCCTAACAATCTTCGTGCAATAAGAGACCACCTCCACATTTTCACAAACCAGTCAATATCAATTTAGTCCATATGTGAAACTTCAAGTACAATACTTCAATAAATTTGAAACTTGTTAGTGCATTAAAAATATAGGTTTAATAAAAATGTAATTCTTGATAAGTAAGAAGGCGATGATTTTCACATGAGAGGAGGGTATGTGCAAGTTGTAAATAGGGTTTTTCCATGGTGATATTTGATCACGAAGGTGTCATGAAGGGTCAACAAGTATTGGAGAATGGGTATGAAGGAGGATGAAATAGATTGTTTAGTAGACCTAATGGAGGGTCAACAAATCTAGTCCAGCTAAGCGATTGGTATATTGGGAGCCATGTTGGACTTTGGTAGTACTTATTAGCTAGTCTACCATTTTCTAGAGAATAATACTGTAGCACACCCATTTCAAAATTCTGGTCTTACTCGCACTCTGATACCAAACTGTAGCGCACCTTTTCTGCTACTTTGTTTAATCGCTCTGAAAAGGAAACTTTAACACCACTCTATACAGGTGTTATTCAATCCACATGCATATAAGCAAATAAACACATGCAAGCTCAGAGTACACATATTATTCAATGCTATAATTTACAAACCATAGCATTTCATACTAAATCATATACACAGCGGAAATCATGATAACATAAGCAATATAGTCATGCAATCTATGAGTAAAACATAAACACATACTTATCTTTATCAATGGTAGATTCCACCAACCAAGTGCAGACCTTCCACGAACCTCCCATCCTTAGACCACACTGCTCATCAGCTCAGCAGTGGACCACCCCTGAGCTGAGACTAAGCTCCACCCCAAGGCAAGGAATCCTAGCTAGGCTGAGGTTACAGGGAAAACAACACTTAGAATCTGGAAGGATTCTTCCCAGGATGCCATCTTACGCCCACTACTACCAAACTCTCATTCCCCACATCCCTGTTCCGCCCGGGAGTATACACCTTCACAAGCACATTCCATCGATGCTAACCTCCCTCTCTGGGTCTCGGCAACAGGCTGGATCAGGAAGTCTCAGAGCCTGAAGCTGGTGCTGGACACTCTTTGGAAGAAACCTCTTCCAACAACATCCACCTCCCTCACCTAGAGAGAGATCAAACAGGATCAATTACCGCCTGCACTAGACAACAATTCATGTGCAATCCATCTCTGCATGACCACTATAGTCAACCGGGATTACAGACTCAGACTTCTTAAACAAGCTCAGCAATGGCGGCAAGGTCTCACGGTGTTGATTTTCGGAATTTCGTGAGAAGCAATTTCAGCAGGGAATTACACAGACTCTCTGGTGCAAAACGAGAGCATGAACCGAGCTTATCAGACAGTGAACACATTCTTCTTGGCTCTCAGAACAGAGGTGTACACAGATTTGCAGAGACAAACACAGGCTTTTTCCCCATTTCAGAATTGTACGAGGGTCTCTTGCAGAGGTCACAGGGTTCACGCTCAGGACAGTTCAGGTTCGAATGGAGGAGGATGAGCCTTTCTCATAGCTAACCCTAGTTGTTTATTCTCACGTGTTAAGGTCGACACTTGTCACCCATGGAACTGCATGCGTTCCACCAGCACGCATCACCCTTGTACGTCCTCCCTTGCCAACACTTAGGATAAAACACAAATGCAGATGTCTTTTTGGAATAATATTAAAATATTATTCCCAGGCTTAAGCCCCCCTAGGCTCAACACTTAGCCCCTTTTCCCACCTTCAACCCCTAATTCCTTTCCCACTATGTGGATGCTTAGTCCCCCTTCACTCATTCATCATGGTCGTTCTGCACATGGCGGTGTTTATATTTTATTAAATGTTCTGCATATATACAAGTACAACAACAGGCTCCTGGCCTTCAACACTTAGGCTCCCTGGCCTAACAAACGCATAAGTCTCTAGCTTATAAGAACTTGGCTCACCAGCCTATAAAACATAATGACAATTCCTTTCAAAACTTGCTTTACAACGGGCCTCGGCCTTGGGGACACTACAATCCCCCTCCCCTTATTTTTCCACTGTCCTCAGTGCAACTTTACACAACATCTGCAAGATTTTCAAAAAATTTCAAAAAGACGCGGGTAATCTGCCCGCATAACATCTTCATGATCCCATGTCATGTCCTCAAGACCATACCAGCTCCACTGGACCTTTACAAGCTCTATAGCTCGATTCCAGAGCTATTTGCTTTTCCTGTCCAATATGCGCACAGGATGCACTTGCAGGACACCCTCTGGTTCCGCCTGAATCACATTCCAATAGATAACATGATTAGCATCAGGTACATATTTCTTAAGCAGTGAAACATGAAACACATTATGTACAGTCATAGATGCAGGTAATGCAAGCATGTATGCAACCGGCCCAATCCTTTCTAGGATCTCAAATGGCCCAGAAAATCTTGCTGCCAACTTGGCGCAACTTCCTAGCCTCAGGGAACTCCTGTTAGTTTTCACTTTCAGGAAAACATGGTCACCCACTTTGAATTCCCTATGGGTTTTGTTACTATCAGCGTAACGTTTCTGCCTGTCCTAGGAATCTTTTAGATTATGTTTAATTTTTATCATTTGATCTTCCATCTCTTTGAGCAGTTCAGGCCCAACTACTACTCTGTCAGCTGGATTATCCCAACTCACTGGAGTGTTGCACTTTCTTCCATAAAGTGCTTCGAATGGGCTCATCTTCAATGATGCATGATACCCATTATTGTAGGTGAATTCTACCAAATGCAGGTAGTCTTCCCACCTTGATGGTTTATCCATCACATACATTCTCAGCATGTCTTCTATTACTCTGTTTACTCTCTCTGTCTGTCCATCAGACTCGGGATGATATGCTGTGATAAAGTTCAGATTTGTTCTGAATCCTTTGAACAGTCCTTTCCATAAATTCGAGGTGAATTTTGGGTCTCTATCAGACACAATTGTCTTAGGAATTCCATGCAAGTGTGCAACTTCTTTTAGGAAAATGTCAGCAACATCTACTGCTCGGTGGGTGGTTTTTAGTGGAATAAAATGGGCATCTTTAGTAAGCTTTTCCACCACCACCATGATTGAATCATGCTGCTTTCTTGTTCTGGGCAATCCTGTGATAAAATCCATCGTTACCACGTCCCATTTCCATTCAGGAATAGGTAAAGGCTACAACAACCCTGCTGGGTGCCTATGCTCAGCCTTAACCTTTTGGCACTCCATACATTTGGCGATGTATTTAGCGATTTCTTTCTTCAAACCCGACCAAAAATAATGGCCTTTGACTGCTGCCACAGTCTTCTGATATCCAGGATGTCCAACATAAGTCAGGTTATGCATCTCCTTTAGAATTTCCATCTTCAATTCTCAGACATTGGGTACATGCACTCTGTTTTTATATAGAAGTAAACCATTAGGTCCCAAGGTGTAACTTTCCTTGGTCTATGGTCTCTCACGCTGCTGTAGCTTTGCTACAAGATTTTTGTACTACAAATCAGCATTTCCAGCTTCAAAAATTATGTCTTTCATCTCAGTCTGGTACATGCTAGTGGCTGTAGCATGTAATTCGTGCACCTTTCTGCTAAGTGCATCAGCCACCTTATTTTCTTTCCCTTTGATATGCTTGATATCAAAGTCATATTCGCACAGAAACTCCAACCATCTGATTTGCTTGGCGTTTAAGGTCGGTTGATCAAATAAATACTTCAGACTGTTATTGTCTGTTCTCAACTCGAATCTCTTGCCCATGTGGTAATGTCTCCATTTCCTTAAGGCGTGGACGATTGCTGCCAGCTCTAAATCGTGAGTGGCATAATTCTTCTCATGTTCCTTC
>SNQJ01S0140669.1:28939-40748 GCA_010110895.2 Picea sitchensis
GAGATTTTCCTTGTAACAACACACTCCTCTACTATCAATTTACTTTCTTCTATTTTTCATGTAGCCCATGTGGGCACATAATTGAATTCATCTACTTCCATGTCTGTCACTTTCATTTCTGAACCCCTAGGGTCTTGAGAATTTCCCCCATCAAGAATTCTCTTTCTCTTGGGAACGCAAGTAACAACATGCATTATCTACAACTGATATCAAGGGGGATCCCCGCCATCTCCATAACCCACATATTCCTCATTATTCTCTCTTATGCCAACATTAATTTCTTGATTATTGTGGCCCAAAGAGGAACTCTTATGGGAGTGATGAACCATTCTAACTTTGACATTGGCTATAGATATGCCCCTTTGTCTATGTTGTGTCTTCCTGTTCTCCTCTAGGAGAGAGACCTCAATTTCACTGACATTTGAACTTTCCCTTGTATGTAAATCATTGAGGTTGATTCACTTCTTTTTATGAGTGTTTTTTCTTGGGTTTGTTAGCGTCGCAATTTTTCTTTCTGTTTAGAGGCAGTTTTCAGTTGGGTAATGTCCCATGTTTCCAAACATGTGAAGTTAAGTATGTATAAATGAAAGGGTCGGAGTCAGCAAGTGCCCAATTGGCCCTTGGAAATGGGAAGGGATATTACAGTAAAAAACATGCGTAAACTGTATGGGAATGTCATTTCCAAAAGGCCAGGTACTGTCAAAATTAGTCTCTGCGTGCCCCAGGTCGAGTCACCTAGTTAATGGAACTCACGTCAATGAATGTTTTGACTATTATCGGTTCATCATTAAGGCTGGAGGAATGAAAAATTGCGGCGTCCGCATCACATATGCCCCAAAAACCTTATCACATGTACTTTGCACATAGGGAGGTGTTATGGAAGATCTTCGATTCGATTTGGAACATCTAGTCACCATGAATTCAATACCCTTCGACACGTTTCTCCTTTCCGCCCCATTAGTTATAAATCCCAAAGGTTTTTCAGCCAGGACATTCATGAATTTAGATTCAGGCTCCATCTGTGAGTTCTCCCACAGGTCAAGGTCGATAGAATTCCCCATCTGGGGCATCCACTCAATACACTACGCACAAGACATATACCATTCATATTATGGAGACCTCTTAGAACATGAATAAGGGTACACAGAGTGGAAGGATCGCCAGACTCGAGCCTCAAAGTGATTGGGATTCATTTTCACTCAGAACAGGTTTCCCCAAAGGTGAAAGGGATATTTTTCCTTCACCTACGGGAAAGACAAAATCACACCTCTCAGGACTTGGAATGGAAGAAACTACATAGGAAGGAAGGACAGTGAAAACCTTGTCTCCTCAACAATGGATACCTCAGAGAAGAGGAAGACCAAGGAAGAAAAAGGAAGTTGTGGAAACTAAAATTTCAGATGAGTCGCGGGCACAATCGATCGTTGAAAAGTTACTTATGCACGTTGTTTTCCTGGAGCCTTTGGATGCCTCGGGCTCAAATTATCAAGAGACATATCAACAGCTGAAGCAAGCAAAGCTATCCATCATTGAACTGTACCACGAAAATAGGAAACTAAGGAAACAAGGTCGTGAGGGGAATGCGACGTGGCTAAAAAGACAACTCTGAGAAGCGCAGGACACGATTGTACAACTACGTGAAGCACAATAGCTATCAGAAGAGAGGAATGCTAAACACTCCAGGGACTGTAAATTAGTTGAAGAGATAGCCCGCGTGGCTCTCGCCAATGAGAAGAAAAACCAAGACTACCCGAGTTCTTTCTTATATTTGCAAACAAAAGACAAATATTAGAAATTTTGAAGGAAATGTCGCCCAAGGCATTTCACCATTTTAGTAATGGAAAGGACTGTATACATCCACTTGTCATTCACACTTCCCCCAAAAAGATGAACATGTGATAGAAGATCAAAGCCATTACAACCGACAATGGGAATCTGACAAATGTTTGTCTAGCCATATACCTGATTGACAAACCAAATCCCCGTGGCAGATTATAACGATTTTGATGTAGCCTGAATGGATTTTTGTCTATTTTTGGAAAAAATCATATGAGGAGTTTTGTAATGTAGAACAATTGGTTCCTTAGTTTGTAGAGATAGACGTTAGAAGAGTAGGTTAGCCCAAGAGACATCCTCATTTATATATTTGATCCTTTCGATGTAAGCCAGGTTGGTTGGAAAATTTAGTATAGACCATAGCTATTGTATGTGATTTGAGTTCGACCGAAGATTAATGCAAAATTCCTGCAACTTTGATGAAAAGATTCTAATTGTAGTAGTTGGATGTATTTTTTTCCTTTTCTTGTGTATGTGCTTCCTATTATGTTTTTCCATATCTTTTTTCTTTCTATTTCAGAACGAATTTTCGAACCTGTGGATTTGCTGCGCAACGCCCCTTTTTCACACCACTTACACAAAACATTTTCTTCTAAAAGTTAACTCTGAATTCACCTGCAGTGGTTCTCTGAGTTACTTTCCTGTATTTTTTCCCCACCACATTATGATTTTAAACTGAATATTGTTTCTCTCTTAGCCTTATCCTCTCAAGTTCAGTCAACAAGTCAATTATTTTTGTCATTTTCTCAAATTGACTCCATAGCCCAAGCCTTACTTTCTTGTGACAATATAACCAGAACCCATTATATCAAAGGTATTAAATCTAGTCATCTTTGTAAGAGCCATATCCCGCATGGATATCATGCCTCTCGAGAGAGCCCTCTGAAGATCCGAAAGGATAGATTCAGGTCTCAAAGTTGGTTGAAAAAGTTACTTTCGTCATTTGTTTATCAACGAAACAGATTTACAGAGTGCTAACATTCTGACGCTGTTGTCAGGGAACGAAATTGAATAGATTTTCCCTGGGAGAATGACTAAAGTTGTAGTTTGATCCTTGAGGGTAACAAAGGGACAAACATCCATAGTGGCTGAAAAATTTACCCTGGCGACTCCAATCAAAAAGACCAGTAGCATAAATGAATGGAGTTCAGAAACCCAGGCCCCGAAGACGATCTATACCAGAGAAAATATTGACCCAAACCCTATGGAGCCTGTGTACGACACCCAAAATATTTTTTTCAATAATAGAGAGCAAGCGCCAGACCCTTTCTATTTCCTGGATAGAATCCTGTCCTTACCTAAAGACGACGCAGAAAGAATTGTCGACCTAGAGTTTGATGAGTTATTCGGGAAAACCTTGTTTAGGTCTAAGTCAGAAACCAACTTGGATGAGATGATTTTCGACCAGAAGATATTCCAATAACTAGTGTCTAATAACATCCCTCAAACACCAAATCCTCCTAGAGACATGGCTAACAGATTTTCCCCTCTCATTATTCCAGTCAAACTGCATGACTTGCCTTAGAATCACAACTAAAGGATTAAGCTCTATGATGCTGCTGGGAACATTTCATCCCAGAAGCGCCTGGATTGGTTCAACGACTTCATTGACCCAGAGGAGGTAGAATATGGAGACATGAAAATGAGGTTGTTCGCGCAAAGTTTTTTGGGGGAGGTGAGAGAGTGGTTTAAATCCCTGCAACCAACTACTATTAGGGACTTTTCCGTATTCGAAACAGCCTTCATTAAAAGATGGGAAGACAAGAAGAACCCCTTGCTATTTTTAACATAGTACAATAATATGAAGAAGGCACCATAACAGACGGTGCAAGAATTCTCATCCCATTTCATGAAAGTTTATAACTCGATTTCGACAGAAGTCGAACCACCTCCCGTGGCTGAGCACTTGCGATATGCTGACTCTTTCGACAACAATTTCTCCTTGCTATTGAGATAAATAATATCAACAAGTTTGGATGTGATAATGAGAAATGTGGTTGAATTCAAGGTAAATATTCTGGCCTAGGGGAAGATCAAACAAAGATTCAATAGAGGCGATAAGAGGCCCCAAGGAGACTCGCAACCATCAACATCGAGATCCATAGACGAAAAGTTTGACTTAATTATGAGAACCATGGAGAAACTGATTGAGAAAATGTTTGTGGGAAATAGACCCGCCGCCTGGGAGCAGCAGGACCCCCAACCCCAAAATTAGAACCTTAGAAGGGGTCAAGTCCCTCATATCAGGAAAAGGGAATAGAGGGAGCAGAGAGATCAAGGCGACCAACAAACAAGGCCTTCGTTCCAAAACAACTACATAGATGAAGACTTCGATCAAATGTTCAAGGACCAAATTCATTGTTGCGATGACAAGAATCCGTGCATGTTTTTGATGAAGAGAGAACATGACCGGTACATGAGCAGAGACGACGATGTTATGATGGATACATATTATGCATGGATTGGAGAAACTGATGACGCGATGTCCTGGGAAATAGAAGAGTTCTGAAAGGGGTATTAGAATGCCATCATGTAGTTCCATAAGAAGTATAACCTCAGGAGAAAAGAAGTGTCCATCGAGCTTCAATAGATGAATCCCGTAAGGAAACCTTCGGTGGACACCCGTTCCACAAGTCGACCAAGGCCGAACAACGCGAACAAGGATGCGATAGAAAAGGTAAATTTGAAGGAAGAAGCCCTAAAGAGAACTCTTGAAGCAAGCCGAGAAGTGGGTGGAAAACAGGTAAATAAAGTCTGTCCTCCCTTTAACTTTGAACATGAAATGGCTAAAATCAAAATCTTTGTCCCCTTCAACGAACTTATCAGAAAGGGTGAATATCGAAATAAAATTATCAAAATGATGAAAATGGGAGGGACCCCTGACACTATGAATGTTCAATATGATCACCCTGCTATTCTTTTTGGTCCGTGCATCGAGGAGACAAGTGATACTAAGGACATACCTCCAATCTATGTCAATTTGAAGATTCATGACATGACCCTTCATAAAGCCCTGTTGAATTCCAGTGCATTGCACAACCTCATGCCAAAGGTGATCATGGATGAACTAGATTTGGATATCACTATACCTTACAAGGACCTTTTCTCTTTTGACTCAAGGAAATTCAAGTGTTTGGGTCTCATTAAAGACTTGGTCATGTCGCTAGCCTAGATCCCTTCGAAGAACATGGTGATGGACATGGTCATGGAAGACATACCCCCAAAGTTTGGCATGTTGTTGTCGAGATCATGGGCTACAGAGTTAAAGGGAACCCTGCAAATGGACATGTCGTACGCCACCATTCCGATCTTTGGCCAGGACAGACGGTTGTATAGAGAGGTCCTGCTAAAGAACATGGTGAGCAACAAGACATAGCCAAATAACCATCCCATATAATGCATCGACACTAATGTTGGTTCTTCTATATTCTACAATGATTTATGTTTTGAAGAAGAAGATAAAACAATCATCATCACAGTCGATGAAGAAACCGCACAGAAAGTAGAAGAGTGCGCCGACTCGGAGGACCATATGAAAAAAGAGATATGGAACATGAATTTTGATGGCACGGTCAAGAAATAAGGGGATGGGGCTAGCGTGTGGGTAAACCCCCTGAAGCGTGCACAAAAATGTGCTCATACAAGCTCGTGTTTGAGTGCACAAAATCCATGGTTGAGTATGAGGCGTTGATTCTAGGCCTAAAGGTGTTTAAAGAATTAGGTGCAAAGAGGATAGTAGTGTGCAGAGACTCCAAACTAGTTATAAACCAATTTAAAGTCATATATCAGACGAAGCACCCTAGGCTGAGAGCGTACAAGAACTTGGTGCTGGAACTCCTCGAAGATTATTCAAAGTACGACATATCGTCTATCCCAAGAGAGAAAAATTAGATCCCTGATGCGCTGGCCACCTCAACCTTGGTTTTCAAAATACCCATATTCCCAAAAAACAAATATGAGATTGAAGTCAAACACAGGCCGGAAGTGCCTAATAATATCAAATACTGGCAGGTGTTTGAGGATGACAAGCAGGTAGAAAGATTTCTTTAGATGAGCGGCGATTTTTCTAACATAAACATTGATGACGAATACTGTTGCGACAAATATGGGAGCGTGGATGAAAGAAGTAATGAAAACCCTTTCCAAAACCAAATTGCGAGAAGGGACATAATACAAATGAATAATAAAACCATTCTGAAGGGGATAGTGCCGCTGGAAAATATGTTTGACAAAAACGACGTGGCTAAAAACCCCAAGATCACCGCAAATGAAGATGAGATCGAAGACTGCAACATTGGGACTGAGGAGAATCCCAAAATGATCAAGTTATCGAAGACGCTTGGCCCAGAAGTCAACGGGACTATGTCAAGCTCATGAAGGAGTTCCCCGACTTTTTTGCATGGAGCTATGATGATTTCAAGGTGTATGACACTATGGTGATCCAACTTGTTATTCCTCTCAATTAATATTAGAAACCTTTCAAACAAAAGTGGAGACATATAAATCCCTTGTTACTTCCGCTAATCAAGAAAGAGGTAAAGAACCATTTCAACACTAAGATTATTGTTTCTTTGCGTTTCTCTAAATGGGTAGCTAATTTGGTGCCCATGAGAAAGAAGAGCGGTGATATAAGACTATGTGTAGACTTCCAGTATTTAAACAAGGTGTCCCTCAAGGACCACTATCCTCTTCCAAAAATGGAATACATCCTACAAAAGGTGGTGGGGTGCCATAAGATGTCCATGCTGGATGATTTTTCGGGGAATAATAATATCATGGTTCATAGAGACGATATAGAAAAAACAAATTTCACAACTCCATGGGAGACATTCATGTATGCCACGATTCCTTTCGGCCTAATGAATGTTGGAGCCACTTTCCAGAGGGAAATGGACATTGTGTTTGCTGATGAAAGGGACAGGTTCATTGTGATCTATCTGGATGACATCACGTTGTACTCTACCTCTAACAAACAACACCTCGAGCACTTGAAGAAAGTTTTCCAGAAGTGCAGGAAGTTCGGCATATCATTAAATCCTAAGAAGTCACACTTTGGGGTGGAAGAAGGGAAGTTGTTGGGACACATTATCTCAAGGGAAGGCATAAAGATAGACCTTAGTAGGGTGAAAGGAATCCTGAAGATTGACACTCCATGCAACAAAAAATAAGTGCAATCCTTCCTAGGAAAAGTAAACTTCTTGATGAGATTCATCCCAAATCTGGCAGAGATTATAAAGCATATCACCTGCATGCTCAAGAAGGGAAATGATATTAATTGGAACCCATAGGCCAATCAACCATTTGAAGATATCAAGGTGGAATTGACTAAATCACCTATGTTATATAGTCCAGATTTCATGAAGGATTTCATCCTATTCTCATTCCCCTCATAGAATATGATTTCCAGTGTGCTGTTGTAGAAGGACAAACAAGACTTCAAGAAGCCTATAGCGTATTTCAGTAAGACACCGCAGGATGCTCCACTAAGGTACGACATCCTAGAAAAATAAGTGTACACTTGATTAAAGGATTTGAAGGAGTTCATGACGTACATATTGCATTCCCATGTCATTTCTTATGTGCCCAACAAATCAGTAAAGGATACCCTGACTTAGCCCGACCCCAAAGGAAGGAGAGGCAAGCAGATAGCAGACATGCTGGAATACGACCTGGAGATCAAGCCTATGGAATTAATTAAGGGTAAGGGTCTAGAAAAGCTAATAGTGTAGTTGGACTATGACATGGTGGGAATGAATTTCATTGTTGATCTGTCAGAGAGTCCTCAAGAAGAAGTGACTCCGCAGGTGTCCCAAGATTTTTTCAATTCTCTGGATATCATCTATGTATTGAACAATCTCTAGGCCCCTTCGGGCATTAGTGATACTAAGGCTAGATTTCTCAATCTTAAATCGGTTAAGTTCTACATCTTGGACAACTCACTCTATTGGAAAGATCTCAGGGGAACGTTGCTAAGCTATTTGTTGCAGAATGATGAGAAGCAAGCCACGGAAGAATTTCACAAAGGCGACTGTGGGGGGCACCATTACTGGAAAGCCACTGCGCAAGAAATCCTAAGGGAGGGCTACTATTGGCCTACTATCTTCGCAGATGTGTTAAAATAAGTCTCTAGCTGTCACGAATGTCATATTTTCGATGGGAGAAGGAAGTTGCAACCCCTGCTACTAAAGACGATCTCATTCAAGGCATCGTTCATGCAGTGGGGTTTGGATTTCATAGGGGAAATAAATGCACTATCCTTAGCGCAACACAAATGGATACTCACGGCCACTGACTATTTCATAAAATGGATAGAAGTGACCCCTAGGAAACACGCTACTGACGTAGTAATCATCCAATTCCTGGAGACGAACATATTGTCGCGATTCGGGTGTCTCATCAATATCATAACAGATAATGTGGCCATATTCGAGTCTAAGAGGATAGATTTTTTTTTTAGGATTACAACATAACCCTGGTGAATTCTACTTCGTACTACCCATAAGGAAACAAGTTAGCAAAATATTCGAATAAAAGCCTAACTAGGATCATCAAAAGTTTACTGCAATACAATGAGAAAGCTTGGCATAAAAATATTATCTACGCGTTGTGGGAGGATCAGGTTACCACTAATAAATCCATTTCAATGTCACCTTCCAGATTGTGTATAGTGTAGATGCCATTTTTCCTACTAGACTGGGAATGTCCATCAGAAAACTGTTGCAAGAGTAGGAGGTCAAACCAAATTACTCACATAAAAGAATAAACCAGTTTGTTCACACACAACAAATGAGGGAACAAGTGTACCATCATTCACAACTCCACCAGAAAAAGATGAAGAAATATTTCAACAAGTGTTCCAAGCTAGAGGATTTATGGCTGGGTGATCTAGTGTTGATATGGGACGTGAGGAATGAGGAGAAAGGAAAGCATAGAAATTTTGACCACCTTTGGACAAGTCCATTCAAAATCAACACATATTGCAGAAACAATTCTTATTTCTTAGAAGGATTAAACGAATAATGCCTTGGTTGGGGGCCTATAAATGGCAGGTTCCTCAAACATTATCTGATGTAATAAATTCTGTTTAATCCATCTTTCATTGTATATAGTCATTTTCTTTTGTGTCAGTTCAGTACATCGGCATAAAATTGAAGCCTGAAGTGAAGGCCCTAAGTTTGATGCTGAGTCTTTTTAGAAACTGTTTTGATAGGTTTAGGTTGTGTCGTGTTTTTCATATTGCAATGTCGAAGAGTCAAAATAAGGCCCAATGGTCAGGCACCTTGTCTACTGTTCTTTGCTGCCTCATGGGGAGGATAACATCCCCGTTAGAGCCAGTTGTTAACATTGCCATTTTTCTTTCCATTTAAAGTTAGTTTTCAGTTGGGTAATGGCCCATGTGTCCAAACATGTGAATTCAGGTACGTATAAATGAAAGGGTCGAAGTCAGGAAGAGGTCAGTTGGCCCTTGGAAATGTGAAGGGATGTCAGAGTAAAAAGCATGCGTAAATAATATGGGCATGTCATTTCCAGAAGGTCGAGTACCATCACAGTTAGTCTCTATGTGCACCAGGTCAAGTCATCTAGTTAATGGAAGTCACATTGGTAAATGTTGTGACTATTATCGGTTCATCATGAAGGCTGAAGGAATGAAAAATCATGGAGTTTGCATCACGTATTCCCTGAAAACATTATCACATGTACTTTTCACAGAGGGAGGTGTTATGGAAGATCTGTGATTTGATTTGGAACATATAGTCGCCATGAATTCAGTGCTCTTCAACACGTTTCCCCTTTTCACCCGATCCATTATAAATCCCAGAGGTGTTTCACATAGGAAATTCAAGAATTCAGATTCAGGCTCCGTCTGTGATTTCTCCCACAAGTCAATGTCAATCGAATTCCCCATCTAGGTCATCCACTTAATACACTACACGCAAGACAGATAATGGTTGCGTTATGGCGACCTCTCAAAACATGAATAAGGGTACACACAGTGGCAGGATCACTAGACTCAAGCCTTAGAGCAATTGGGATTCATTTTTGCTTAGAAAAGGTTTCCCAAAAGGTGAAGGGTAGATTTTTCCTTCACCTATGGGAACGACGACATCACACCACTCAGGACTTGGAATGGAAGAAACTGCACAGGAAGGAAGGATGGTGGAAAACTTGTCTCCTTAGCAGTGGATACCTCGGAGAAGAGGTAGACCAAGGAACAACAAGGAAGATCTGGAAAGTAAACTTTCATATGAACCGCATGCACAATCGATCGGTGAAAAGTTACTTATGCATGTCGTCCTCCTGGAGCCTTTGGAATGTATCAGCCAAGAAAGCAGGAGAAGGACGAGGAGGATGGATGCCTTGGGATCAAATGATCAAGAGATAGCTCAGCAGTTGAGGCAAGCAAATCTAGCCATCATTGAATTGTACCAAGAAAACAGGAAACTGAGGCAACAGTTGGTGATGAATATCACAGAAGTATCAACAACACAAGGTCATGAGGGGAATGAGATGTGACTAAAAAGACAATTCTAGGAGGTGCAGGACACAATTTTACAACTGTGTGAAGAACAAAATCTCTCGGAAGAGAGGAATGCCAAAATATCTAGGGAATGTGAAGTGGTCGAAGAGATAGCTCGCGCAGATCTCGCCAGAGAGCAGAAAAAACAATACCAGACGAGTTCTTTCTTGTATTCTCAAACAAAAGACAAATCTTAGAAATTTTGAAGGAAACGTTGCGCAAGGCATTTCACCATTTTAGTAACGACCATGACTGTCTAAATCCACTAGTCATGCACACATCCCCCTAACAAACGAACACGTGGAATAAGATCAAAGTCGTTACAGTAGACAACGAGACTCTAAAAGACGTTTGTCTACCTAGATACTCGATCGACAAACCAAATCCCCATGGTAGATTATAACGATTTTGATGTAGCCTAAATAGATATTTGTCTATTTTTGGAAGAAATCATATAAAGATTTTTGTAATGTAGAATAGAGAGTTCCTTAGTTTATAGAGATAGCAGTTAGAAGAATAGGGTAGCCCAAGCGATGCCCTAATTTATATATTTGATCTTTTCGATGTAAGCCAGGTTTGTTGGAAAATTTAGTATAGACCATAGCTATTGTATGTAATTTGAGTTCGACTGAAGCTTAATTCAAAAGTCCTGCAACTTTGATGAAAAGATTCTAATTGTTGCAGTTGGATGTATTGTTTTCCCTTTCTTATGTATGCGCTTCTTGTTATCTTTTTCCATATATTTGTCGGTCTATTTCAGAATGAATTTTTGAACCTGTGGATTCGTTGTGCAACGCCCCTTGTTCGTGCCACTTAGAAAAAATGTTTTCTTCTAAAAGTTAACTTTGAATTCTCCCCCAACGACGCTCTGAGTTACTTTCCTGTATTTTCTCCCCACCACATTACGATTTTACACTGAAGGCTATTGCTCGCTTAGCCTTATTCTATCAACTTCAGTCACCGTGTCATTTGTTTCTGTCATTTTCTCTAATCGACTCCATAGCCCAAGTCTTACTTTCTTGCTTCAATATAACCATAACCCATTATATCAAAGGTGTTAAATATAGCCATTGTTTTAAGAGCCATATCTCGTGTGGAGATCACACCTCTCGAGAGAGCCCTCTCTAGATCTGAAAGGATAGTTTTGGGTCTCAAAGTTAAAGTTACATTCGTCGTATGTTTATCATCCGAACACATTTACAGAGTGCTAACAGGGTTCATAGCAGATTTTAGGGGCTAAAGTTTGAAAATGGGCTAATTTTCCATGGTTTTCTGAAAACAATATTCGCCAATTTCCATTTTTTCTAAAACAAATTCTCCCAAATTTCATAGAATAAAATTATTTTACCTTAAAAATCACCAAAATTTTATAGAAAATATATAAAATCCTTAGAAATTTGAATATTTTATAAAAGTATTGCTAAACATTTCACATTTTTCATATTAAGGATTAAT
>SNQJ01S0140670.1:0-17382 GCA_010110895.2 Picea sitchensis
AATAGCATTGTATGCTTGATTTGTCATTTGATCTTCTCCCTCTGCCTCTTTGAGGCTGGAAATTCTGATTCTGATTTTGTTGTTGATTTCTGTGACCTTGGAAATTGTTATTTGGATATTGTTGTTTATTCCCGCCAGTGGAATGAGAGTTATTTTGATGGCTCCCTCTTCCTTGGTGACCTCTACTTCTTCCTCTGCCTCTCCCTCTACTGAAGGAGAATTGAGTTTTGAATGCATTGGAGATGGACTCATCTGTCAGATTCAGTCTTGTCTCATGTGTCACCAGAGAACCAATTAGTTCATCTGTTGAAAATCTTGACAGATCCTTGGATTCAAGGATGGTTGTGACAACCATTTCAAATTTCTTGGGTAGACTTCTGAGAATTTTCTCAACAATTCGTTGATCAGTGATGGTTTCACCAATCAGTCTGATCTGATTCACGATTCCCATGACTCTGGTCATGAACTGATCTACAGTTTCGGACTCTGTCATTCTGAGAGTCTCGAATTGTGTCCACAAGAACTGTAGTTTAACTGTTTTTACCTTGTCATTTCCTTGGTAGGACGTTTTAAGGATGTCCCAGGCCTGTTTGGAAGTTCCAGCGCCTATGATTTTCGAGAATATTGAATCATCCACAGAGTTCTGAATCCAGAATTTCACTTTGTTTTCTTTGGTCCTCAGAGTTGCCTGAGCAATTCTCTGCGCATTTATCATGGCAGTGAGGGTGGCAGGATCTGGTTCCACATAGCCAAGATCCACGGGTTCCCAACACTCTTATGCTTGCAAGAACGACTTCATTCAAAGAGACTAGAACTCATAGTTCTTTCCCAGAAGTATCGGACCCTGAGTTGGTCCTAGGTTGCTAGATGATGCCATTTCCAAAAAAAAAATTGCAGAAAAAATAGAGGGAAAAAATTCGTATTTACCTCCGATCTCAGAAACGTCGATTTGTCGATGGCCGATGCGAGCTTATCAGGCTTGAAGTGGCCCTTGGTCTCCTTGCAATGTGACCACGCGCTTTAATGTTAAGGCACTACGAGATTTTCCCGTTCTTTTGTCTTTCAAAATGCCGAAACGCGAAAGACGCCTTTGGACAATTCAACGGTCCAGATCCTGTGTGATCTAACGGTCCAGGACTTATCGGGATATCGCAAATTGGGATTTCGCGAGTTCTGATGTCGAGGTTTTTTGACTCCTCGATTCCCCGATCTCCAATTTTTCGATGGCGCTGTCCTGTCGGGATTTTTCCCGATTGCTTCGATCTACGACACGCATCCTCAACAGATGGATAGTCGTGATCTCTCCTCGTGATTTCACAAATGGATATGACCCGGATGTCTTGTCACCAGGTTCTGCGAAACGTCGGTGCGTCGATTGACTCGTATGACGTGATGACATCAGTTGGGCCCCGCAAATGAAGGGTTCCTCCTGTCGGGATTTCAGACTTCGAAGTTTTGAAGTGCTTGCGTTTCTTGTCCTCAAGAATCGCGAAACGCCGAATCCCGATATGCCGATGGCTCTTTCCTTGTCGGAACTTTTCCCAAGTCCCCGGATTTACGCCATGCATCCGGGAGTGATGGACGGTCCTGATTCCTCCTCGGGATATCACAACTTACGATGCTCCGAATTGCTTTCAACTTGAAACTCTGAATGCCGATACGCTGACGGTGCCCTCGATGTCCGCCACGTGTCCAAGAGATATGGACGGCTGAGATCTGATCGGGATTTCGCGTATCGCGATTTCGCGAGTTGCGATGTCAAATTTCTTTGACAACTTGAAACCCTGAATGCCGAAATGCCGACGGGCGCTGCGATGTTCGCCACGTGTCCAGGAGAGATGAACGACTGAGATCTAATCGGGATTTCGCGTATCGCGATTTTGCGAGTTGCGATGTCAAGTTTCTTTGACAAATTGAAACCCCAAATGCCGAAATGTCGACGGTGCGTTGATCCGTTGCCACCTGTCCTCTGAGATGGACGGCTTACAAGTCTTCTCGAGATTTCGCGATATCGCGTATCGGAGTTTTTGGAGAGCAGTTTCCTTTGCTCGTCCAACTCCCGATTCCCGATTTTGCGATGGAATAGGATCTCACCACGTGTCTCTTGATGAACGGTCAAGATGACGCCGGGATTTCTCAAGCCAAAATTCCTCCTGTGAGCTCTAGAGGGTTAAACCTCGAGCACTTTCTCATTGATCCAACGACTGTCGGGCCTCTGCGCAAGATCTGACGGCTAAGATGCTTTCACCTGTTCTGCGCTTTCTTGTTTCCTTCTGAACTGGTTTCCTGCCTCGGATTCGTTCGCAAGATGAATCTTACGGCCTCAGTGGCTGTTCCTTGCATGTTTGTGCAATCTTTTCCGAATTTGACGGAATTCCTCCTGTGGAAGAAAAGATAGTGAATCTTTCAAAGATTTGAAAGAATTTCACGACTTCTTCGTGATCTGCTACAATCTTAGACAGATTTGAGCGAATTCTTGAAATCTTTAAACGATGTTGCCTTCTGCAACAATCTTTAACGAATTTGAACAAATTCTTCGAGTTCTTTAAACATTCTTCTGTTCTGCAGCTCTTCTACGTCAATCTTTGACGGTTCTTTGAAAAAATTGTGCAGGTTTCTTCTTCTGTGTTCTCTGCTTCCTCCGCAAGCTTCTTACGGCGATCTTTTAGAGAGTCTTACGGACAGCTCTCCAAGCCTTGTGAAAAGTCTGTGTCGCGTGCTCTCAAGATTCGTGAAGCTCTGTACTGAGTGGATCGTGTTGCTCTCCAGACTGTGTGAAGAGGCTTACTGCTATAGCTCTGATACCATGATAAATTTTGAAACAAAGAGAAATGCAAAGAAAAAAGAATAGAACAGTATATTGAAATGTATGAAGAAGTACAGAACTTAGAACTTAGTTACAATGTAAGATGGTTGAGCTATATATGCTCAAGAAAGAAAAAAATAGAAAGTACAACTATCCAGTACATCTGGCAGTGTATGGTCATACTGTTGAGGGTACAATATATTTAACAACCTTCACATGGCAACCAATGAAGGGTAGGTTGCAGATGTTCAACCAACCATTTGATGGAATAAAATACATCCATTCCTCCGAGCTTTGGGCAGATGACAGTATTGTATGGGATTGAGAATGAGAATGAGAAATTCCTGTGTGTCTCAACTATGGAGGCGAATTATGTTTTTAATGGTGATGACAATCCTCACAATGTGGGCAAATTACGAAGCTGCTCAGAGAGCAGTGGAATACGTAGTGGTGGTGAAGACATTAAGAATGGAAAGGTTAAGGGAGGATAAGGTGCTCACTCTTCTTCTCATGGAGGCCACCCATTTCGTGCCCAATCTCCTCTATGCAAATCCCCGCTACCGAAGAAAATATATTCACACCGTGGTGTTATCCATCGATAACAATTACACGGAGAATTGACTGAAGATAACGTAATACATATAAACAGTGAATATATTGTAGATTTGGTAGAAGAGGAGATTAGAGGCCTCCTCTACAGAGAAACTGGTCATTTATGGCTCTGGGACGGAGCCAGAAAGGCTCCTATTGGCCTGCTTGAAGGCATGGTTGAATATATAAGATTAGCTGCAGGCTTCAATGTCTCACATCCATCTGTATCAATGAACGAACTTGATAATACAGAACGAGAGTGGGATGCAGGAAGGCTGGTAACAGCCATGTATTTACAGTATTGTGAAGGTATGAAGAGTGGCTTTGTAGCAGATCTCAATGCCCGAATGGGGAAGGAGTGGAAGGAGGATCTGTTAGAAGAGTTGTTTGGGGAGAGTGCCACAATGGTCTGGTCAGAATTCAAGAAGATTATTAAAAATAAATTAAGTTGAAGATTGGCACTAAAACCGCCTCTGTTTCAGTTGGATGTCTCTCTCTATTTCCTGTAGTTCGTTCACCTCTACTTATGTTGTAATGCGGTCATAGTTTTCTCTTAATTATCTTAGAAAAAAGCTTGTGTTGCTTTATATATATGTGTGTGGGGGTTGAAGGATTATATATATATATATATATATGTGTGTGTGTGTGTGTGTGTGTGTGGTGCTTTATATATGTGTGTGTGGGGTTGAAGGATTATATATATGTGTGTGGGGTTGAAGGATTATATATATATGTGTGTGTGTGTGTGTGGTGCTTTATATATGTGTGTGGGGGTTGAAGGAATATATTGTTGGGTATGTGTTATATTCTTTGCACGAGTTATAGTGTTTGAGAGTATGCGCTGGGCGTGGAGGGGGTTAGAGGGGGGTGCAAGGGCAGCGCCCCCGAGAAAAAAGATTATGCCTCGGAAAACGTGTCACATATTTAGGTGTTTTTTCAGCACATGGTTTTTGCCGATGGTTTTCTATTTCCGGTTAAGAAATTAGGGTTGTGAACTAATCTAGGTCATTGGGTTAGGGTTTTGGATGTTGCTGGCTCCTATATGTATATTGTATTGTAAACAATGTAACACATATGAATGAATATAGAATATGTTGGTTTTCCCGATTTGGGTTTCCAGGGGAAAAATCTCTTTGTAATGTTTGTATTTGTCATTGTATATTTTCTTTTCTTTTACTGAATATATGTTTGCAGTAGATATTGTACAAGGTTAAAATCTATATATATGGGGAGGGTTGAAACAGGGAAAGATGACAAAAGCACAATGATCTGATCAGAATTCAAAAACACTTGAAGAAGCCTTGAAGAGCCTTGAATGATCCTTGACATAAGTGTATATAACTCTAAAGTGGTCCCATTATGGCATATCTTTTAAGCATAGCCCTCATGAAATGAGATACCATGTGGTTGTTTCCACATTCCCAATTTGAGTTGTACACAAATGGAGCCTTGAAGGATCCTTGAAGGAGTCTTAAAACGAAGTGAAGAAGCCCCTAAAGTCAAGTAAATAAGCCCCTAAAAACAAAAGAGAATAATCCCATAAATTAAAGTAAAGAAGCCCCTAAGGTCGACCATCCTTAAGGAAGTGATGTGACCCAAAAGTTGTGACCCTTGGTCGCACCCCCTCATGTGGAGAAGACTCATATAAATAAGAGGAGACTCATTTGACATTTGGAAAACACCATTTCGACCTATCCAATGAAGAGGAGCCAATTTCCAAGGGAATATGAAGTGAAGAAGAGCGAAATTCCAAGAGAAGATGAAGTCTTGTGATGATTTCTTCTAGGGTTTTATTTGAAGCTCGTCTTGGAATTTTATATATATATATATATATATATTTCAAGAATGAATCAGATAGAAAAAAATGAAGGTTTTTCATAAGAAAGAATCTTGGGTACGAATTTCAGGTCTTGACTCATTACAAGTTTGGAGTTATACTCAGTGGAAGTTGAGGTGTTTAAAACTAGGGTTTTCTCCTTCAAAACGAGTAATATCGCCATTTTCACTTTAATTTTTTTTTGTTGATGACTCAAGGCGAAAAAATTGGAGGAATTTTAGATAATATATTGAATAATATTGGGTACAAGTTTCAGATCCTAATTCATTACAAGTACATAGCTATACTTGTTGGAAGTTAAGGTTTGTGACTAATCCAGAGACTAGTCTCAAACAAGTGTTTGAGATAAAATGGTTATATATGAATCTTGGTAGGTCCAAATTGAATTCCACTTGTTTCATTAGAAGGATAACATATCCTAATATCTGAGTTTCAAGTTTTAGAATCTGAAACCAAAAATTGAGCTTGTGGCGAATATTACAAATTTGCATATTTGAGGTACAGTTCTGAGCAATTTTGTATGCAGATTTAAAAACTAATTTTGGGATTGTATTTGAAGCTTGATTTGATCATGTATAATCATTTAAAATATTCCAAGGGGATTGGTGTCTCCTTCTAGTAGGTGCTGGAAAAATCAGGGAGTGGGTGCTTCCTTCAAGATGGTACTTGTAAAATCTTGAAACTACTTAAGAAAAAATTATGTGGTTTTCTCCCAGTTGGGTTTCCATGTAAAATATCATGTGCAATGTGTATGATTTTATGTTATGATGAATTAAATGATTAATTCTTAATGTTTATGTATTTATTGAAGGTTAAAATTGTTGAAATAACTCTATATTGATTCACCCACCCTCCCTCTCAGTATTCTTGAATATTCTAACAGAGGTGCGCTTAATTAAATAGAATGCACTCGGTGTGGGGAGTCACAAACAATGCACCAGTTGAGGGGTGTCACAAAAGACACACTACTTTGTTTTTTAAATTTATCATGGTTCTCTTCCTTGAATGTCACTAGTGTGCAATTTTATATTAGACGCACCGATGGAGGTGCTTACTATGAATTTTTCATAGGACACATCACTTCAGGGTGAGACAAAGCGTTCAAGCACACTTCTTAGAATTGGGAAAATGGTTAAATTTCAAGCTAATTTCAAATTTTAGTCTGATGAAAATTAAAATAGGAACGTAATAAAAAAATTACCTGGCCTCTTCTGTCTTGAGGAGGCATGGTTCGATCGTTGAGAGAAAATGAAAATTCATGGTAATTTCCAAATTTTGGAAAAGTGTGGAATCTACCAATGGAGCTCTGCAACTCTCTTTAGAGCACTAGAAACAATGATCATTTGGAATGCAAGTGAGTAACAATGCTTGCTTGAGAGTTTGATGAAGTGTAACAACGAAAATCGGCTTGGTAATTTTTTGTATTTACCCTACCGCAGTGTGCTTGACGACGGTGTTACGCAATGGGTCATAAGATTCAATGACATCGGTGCACTTTGATCGGTGCTTGTTATTTTTATTATAACTTATGATTGTCCTTTTGAAAATTTAATCACCGAGGAATTATTTTTTATGTGCGCATTGGTGTGTATGTACTTTACATGTGCATCAGTAATAAAACCTCTGCAAAAACATCTGGTCATCGACCTCCACTATAAATAGAGAAGGGATACATTTTTGGGGGAGGTTCCATATAAACCTCTTCTAGAGGGTGTTCTCCTTGTAGTGCTACCATTTGTATACCAGTCAAATACCCAGTTGGTCTCCATTCAACTGCCACTCGACCTCCTGTTGACCTCCTACCATTTAACCTTTCGACCTTCCATTCAACCACTTTAATCGTCGACTTAACCATCGACTCGACTTGACTCATCAATCAATTCATCAACTAGTCAATCCACCTAAATTAGCCATTCGGTTGATTTGTCTTTCATTGCAAAGAATATAGCAACCCAACATATAGGACAATATATCAAACTCTACTATGTTTCCCTTTGTTTTAGTTTGTAAACCTAATAATTGATTGCACAACTAAGATAGTGATTCACTTGATGAAGTGCAATTAGATAATGAACATCCTAGTCAACTACTATGTTTTCATATTCTAGTTCTTCCTCAAGATACTTTATCCATTTAGAAAAACTTACTGGAAACTCAACCTAGAAATTTTCATAGTCATCTTTGCTAGGGCCCCCATATAGAGCTATTTCCTTGCACCACTAAAAATTCCACCCATGTAACTTTTCTTCTTAGACAATTTTTTTTTTCAAACTTATTCTCACAATAATATTGAATGCTTGACTTGAAGATAAACCATTGTTGCATCATATAATTATCCCTCTCTTATAACACAATTCCCAACAATAGGACTATTTGTTGGCTCTTTTTGAGAGTAGGGTTCTCGTAGGTGTCCAACAAAAAGGCCCACTATAGTCTGTAGGGATATTATTTTTTATCCCCAAATGGGAAAGTCTCACCTGAAACCTTCTATCTATCTTGAGGATCCATTCGATGTGGATGAAACTACCCATGTTGTGTGTTGTCTTTCTTTCCATTTCCTCATGAAACAATCCCAAAAATAAAAGAGCCAACATGTGAGTTTGTAGTATGAAACTAGGGTGATAGAGAATTCAACTAAAATAATTCCATGCAATAACATAATTAAGGCACCAAATCTTCTTTAGGAATGAAATAGCTTCAATACTTCTTCATTTGCCTTAATCAATGATATAAGGAGTTTGAAGGGAAACATACATAGGTCAAACTTGAGATCATCAATATACCTAGAAAATGTGTAACCTATGTGGAAAAGATACTATTTATGGTGATAATATTCAACTAAAAAAAGAAAATAAAGGTTTTATTTTTATTGGCGGTGATCAAAAGATTGTTATCCTATAAGTTGTGAAATCCTACTAGTAAACACACTCTAAATGAACAAAAGTGGCATTGTTGTGGGATCCCATTAAAATATTCAATGAGTAGGGACAAAGCTAAGACAAGATTAGTTTGGTTTGGCTAAGACCATAGGGTTGAATCAAGGGTGGGCATGTGGATTTAACAAGATTTGAATTAAGGACTTGAGTAAGTCCAATGTGGTTCTAGGTGTTTCTATATTTTCTAGGTAGGGGCTACAAAGTAGGAAGGGATGATCATAATTCTCCAAATCCAAAGAACAACTCCTTCACAAGTCTATCTAGTATGTATGTGGGTGCATGTAGTGCACATGTATGTATGGTTGTCCTTAATCTTAAATGTGATTATGTGATAATTCATTGGCTTCGTACATACATTTTATCTGTTGACACAAGTAGCTTAATGTCTATCAACTATGTATGAACAAAGAAACAAATTAAATGTACTAAAATCAAGGAGAGAAGAGAAAAAAACATACATGTTAGTTATATTTGATAAGAGTCTTCCACTCTTGTTAAATTATAAATGATGTGTGATCAACAAATAAGTTCTTTCTCATCAAAGTCTTTATTTGTATCCTTTACGTATAAAAAATAATATCAATGAACATTAATGGTGTAGTAATGGATGGAATTTAGAGATCAATAACTCTGCAATTTCATATATTAACAAGCATAATGGTATTCTTTTCAATCAACTAAGTGCATTGAATGCATGGAGAAATATTAAATTGAAATTGGTTTGATGGATGTTAACGATTGTAAGAACAATACTAATGATGTATTGTATGATACTAATAATATTATATAACATTTTTTTTTTTCAAAGCCCTACTTCTAGATAAGATAATGAAGCCATGTACCAATTGATTACCTCGTAGAGTTACAATAAATAAGGCATAGAATTTAATTGCTAAATAAGGTAAGAACAATAAGTATTGAATAAGAATCCAATGGGGTTATATAATTACACACTATGTAAACTTAGATGGATTTACCATACCTCCATATAACCAATCTTCAAATAGGATAATGAGTATGTGAATTCAACTTCTAAAGGTCATATTCTAGAATGAGCTCTTAGAGCTCATGAATTGCACACCAATGAAAGCATAATAGAATTCTTTCAAGTTCTAAAACACCGATCCATGTCCATCTAAAATTCTCATTCTTTTCTAGCTTCATAGGGAACCATCTCAACAAGCATACCAAAGTAGACAATTAAAATTTCATCATCCACATTAAGTGAAAAGATAAATCAAATCCTTTCTTATAGCCAATCCACTATCAATTAAAGAGTCAAGGTGAATCTCATCCAATGATCCCAGATTTTCACATCACAAGGGAACCTACAATCTTTATATCTTGTGGAGTAGGAATAATGTCCCTTGTGAGAAAACACCCTTTAAATCTATGTAAGTGCTTACTAGATATGATGCTAAATTGCATTAAACATTTTCAAGGATAATCTCCAAACAAACAACACACAAACCACTTAGTTGATAACACTCATAATGTCGATCTTTGAAATTTGCTATCAATGATACCTAACTTCCCATTGATCCTAAAAAATGATGCATATTTCCCACAAGATTAGTGTGAGGGTTAAGTACCTCCAAACTTAGACCAAAGGAACCCTTTAACAATTTATCTAAATGGGGAAAAAAAAATCGAAGGGAACCATAAGGAGACATAGGAAATATAAAGGTACAACATAATCTTGTAAATAACTATCAACTTTCCCACAAATTGAAGATTCTACCATTGACAATATAATTTTTTCTACAATTTAAGATGCCATCCCCATTTATCTAACATAGAGATATTCACAACAAAAATAATGCTCAAATAACAAACAATATCATCATCTTTCATAAATGTCCTCGTCCTCTATATACTTCAAAATAAGGAAAAAAAATTGAATCATCATATATGGCTTAGTAAAGTAAATAACTCCTTTTCTAAAACTAGTTTATTAACAATCTCTTTATAATAATAATAATAATAATAATAATAATAATCTAATTGAGGTATGCATACCCTACCCCTTATGGATTTGAACATGTGATCTCACATTTTCTTAACCATTAGTCCTACTCAAGCTATATCTATAATCCAAAATGAAGAATATATTCACATATCATATATTATATATTACTGAATAAAAATAAATCAAAGTCTACCATTATATGTTTCTTTTTAAAAAAATTGTAGGTTTGAATTTGATGTTTAAAAATAATTAGGAGTTTCCTTATCTTATTTTTATTTTATTTTATTTTTTAACATAATGGTATATAAGGTGATAGACTTTAGTTCTTTCTAAATCTCTGTCTTGGGTTGTTAACCATTTCTCAAACAAAAACAATTTTAAGTCATACTCTAGGATCAATACCTTGTTTTATATTAACTTAAAAAAAAAATCAACAGATTATATAATTTTATTTTTAATAAAAAAAATAAGCAAATCCTTTTTAATAATAAATTTGGATGGTTGTAAAAAATGATTGTTATCCTCACCACTTAATTCAATTCCCATAAAAATGACATATTATGTTAAAATAAATGTTGTAATGAAGTAATGGCTGTATTGAACTGGAAAGTTTCCTGGTATGCCCAGGACAGACATATATTATGTTAAAATATATGTATGTATTGGACTGGAAAGTTTCCTGGTATGCCCATTACAGACATTCCTTCCACTGATGTTTGCGGCATCATGAGAGTTACTAGATTTGAAATATGCCGAGCCCACCTTCACATCGTCAACCAATGAAGGGTAGGCTGCAGCTGTTCAACCAACCATTTGATGGAATAAAATAGATCCGTTCCTCCGAGCTTTGTGCAGATGAGAGTATTGTATGGGATTGAGAATGAGAATGAGAAATTCCTGTGTGTCTCAACTGTGGAGGCGAGTTGTGTTTTTCTTGGTGATTGCATTCCTCACAATGTGGGCAAACTACGAAGCTGCTGAGAGAGCAGTGGAATACGTAGTGGTGGTGAAGACATTAAGGATGGAGAGGTTAAGGGCGGATAAGGCGCTCACTCTTCTTCTCATGGAGGCCACCCATTTCGTGCGCAATCTCCTCTATGCAAATCCCCGCCACCCAAGAAAATATATTCACACAGTGTTGTTATCCATCGATAACAATTACACGGAGAAAGCAGTGACTGAAGATAACGTAATACATATAAACAGTGAATATATTGCAGATTTGGGAGAAGAGGAGATTAGAGGCCTCTTCTACAGAGAAACCGGTCGTTTATGGCTCTGGGACGGTGGCAGAAAGGCTCCTCTTGGTCTGCTTGAAGGCATGGCTGAATATATAAGATTAGCTGCAGGCTTCAATGTCTCGAATCCATCGGTATCAATGAACGAACTTGATAATACAGAACGAGAGTGGGGTGCAGGAGGGCTGGTAACAGGCATGTATTTACAGTATTGTGAAGGTATCAAGAGTGGCTTTGTAGCAGATCTGAATGCCCGAATGGAGAAGGAGTGGAAGGAGGATCTGTTAGAAGAGTTGTTGGGGGAGAGTGACACAGTGGTCTGGTCAGAATTCAAGAAGATTATTAAAAATAAATTAAGTTGAAGATTGACACTGCCCTTCCAGGTACTAAAACCGCCTCTGTTTCAGTTGGCAATCTCTCTCTATTTCCTTCAGTGGGGTAGTTTGTTCACCTTTATTTATGTAGTTTTCTCTCAAGTATCTTAGAAAAAAAGGTTTTTGTTGCTTTATATATGTGTGGGGGTTCAAGGAGGTAAAGATGAAAAAAGCACAATGATCTGATCAGAATTCAAAAAAAATATGAAAAGAATAATATTAAAAGACTGGCCCTTCCAGGTACTCAAACCGCCTCTGTTTCATGCCATGCCAGTCTCAGTTAGCGATCTCTTCCTCACTATTTTGTTTGTTGCGTGTGGATTGATTCGATCAGCCTGTCGTGAAAAGATTTGCTATTTTTGTAGTTTCCCATGCAAGGTTGAAAAGCTTAATATCCGTCTGTTCTTCTGTGCGTGACAAACACCCAATGATGCCTAAATGACTTTATTCAGTAAAGGCGACGCTATCACCGAGCTTTGTTGCACCATATTGTTACTATGGTGGCATCTTGTTGCAAAGTGATATTGTATTTGCTTGATATTAAAAACGTTGTTAATGCAAGGTGGATTAAGAAAACAATTCAATTTGCTTAAATGTTATCATCATGATCAATTTTACATTTACCAATTATAGGTACTTAAAAAGACTTTTTCACTTTTTATCAATTAGTGAGTTGCATAAACCATCAAACTTATCATCTTGATCACCTATAACCCTAAAAAAAAAAATAACTCTTATCCTCTATCCCCTAACCTCTAATACTTGTAGCATCTAAACCTCCCAAACTCAAACTCTAGACCCCCAAAAAATATTATTCATAACCCTTGTAACCCAAACCATTAAACACATGACCCTTAAAAAGTAAATATTATAGCTCATAATACCTAAAATTTCACGATACCCCTTGTAGTTCTTAACCCCTAACCCCTTTAACACCTAAACACTAGTATCCATATATTATCTCTTACAATCTCTAACCCATATAATCTATAATCGATGTCACCACTAACACTTCCAACCCTATCTCTTAATTCATTACCCCTACCACTATCCAATAATACTAGACACATATAACCTCTATCATATAACTCATGTGTAAACATATCATATGTAAAGAGAGGACGCTTTCTGTATCACTAGTCCACAATTTTGTTGTAGCCACGACCAAAGTTTAATATTCATAACAACTTGGTTGATGCATTGTTTCCAAGATGGCCGCTGATCCCACTAGTGGTATATAAGTCATGACGAATGGTTAGATGGTTTTCGTAGTGTAAGTATCATCCCACCTATTGATATGTGATGGATGCTCACCACTACAATATTAAGGAAGAATATTAAAAATGTAGTCATTTTAAGCATTTCATTTGAATGTGTGGATTCTCTCATGATTAATGTTCAACCAAATGCTCAAACCCAAAATTTCCCATGAAAAAAATATTAACACCTTCCCATACCATGATGCACAAGCATAGTCGTCCAAAATCAAAGAGAACCTAAACCCACTTCACTCACAAGACATTCAAGCACACTATGCAACAACAATTTAATATCTTGATCTCCAAAATCATAGGGACTAATTTATGCATGATTGGTGGTTTGATGGCCAATTCAAGAGAAAAGTGTCCCCTACACACATTTGGTTTCATTGGTCCCCTATATGAGGGTTTTCTACACACCTAAACAACGTTTCTTAGTGTCAAGAAACAATAAAAGGTGTGTTAATAAAACTACATGCATACTATAACCATTCAAGTTAAATAAGCAATGGGTGTCCAAAAAGGGGTGTGACTTCGCCCCCCCTACCCCCATAGAATAATCCTTATCCTCAAACTTAATTATGCAATTGAAAATAATGTCTCAAAAATTGGTAATCATCCCAAGTAGTATGCTCTATAAAATATTGGTTCCAATGAGAAGAGCCACTTCTCCATAATCTAGATTGGTTCCAAACGTTATGGTTTCTTTTACCTTCATAACACATCAATCCAAATCATGTGAAATATCTTATACATACTTTATGAAAACAAAAAAATGTGATTTAAACATTCTGAATAGTAGCTAATGAAAGAGGTGAAACTAATCTATACAACTCATGGTTAATTCTTTCGATGTAATTTTAAAAACAAATGCCTTATATATGTGCTAATTTACCAATTTTCCATATTTAATTAATCTCTTTTGAATTTTTATTTTGATGAATTTTTTCTCCCACATTTAATTTCCATGGTATTCTACGTAGGTCTACATACTTTTTTTAATGATTCTTTACTTCCTTCAACCTTTTTTCTAATTAAGGTCGCATATTGTTCCATTTGTTTAAGAAAGTATGTACCTATGATCACTCAGTCCTTGAGGTTGTGATCCAGGTGGATATTGGTGCCCACCCACCTTGATATAGCCAATAAACTTTGATTCATTCATGAGATTTAAAAACCACACAAACACATGAGAATGGAAAATAACTCTTTTTTATTCCTTCTCCATCCTAACTATTACAATGGAAGTTCAACCCCTTATAACTACTATTTGAGATTTTCGAAAACAACTAATTTTAGAAAATTCTCGCATGAGTCTAAAAATGAGCAATAACTAAAAGCTAACTAGATTGACACTATTTTTCAACTATCTTTTCTGATTAGGTGCATAAATTAAGAGATAAATTATAATTACTAATTTAAAAATTCCTGTAAAAACACTAAAACCCAAATGTGAGGCCTTATATGAAGGAATTTGGCCTCGGAAAAGTGTCAAAATGATGTCTAATCTGAAGGATCATATTGACACAGAAGTGAAATCTATGAGACACAACACCCCATAAAATTTCATCCCAAACAGACAACCAAGTCAAAAGTTATGGCCCTCAGAAATCCCTGCATCACACCTCTTCTACTCGTTCAGAAAAGTTCCCCATATTGGAATTTTTTCTACAATGTTTTCGTGTCTTGAAATTTCGATGTTTTTTTTTAGGCCCTAAATAGTGTTTTTTTTCCTTGCAATGGATTAGGGTTTACATGGCATGCCTAATCATTGACCAAAATTGTTCTTCTTATTGAGATATTTCCAATGGTTATTGTGCACCCCATACAGAATTTGTATGTGGAATTTGCATATTTTGAAATTTGACACATCGAATAGACTCCTTATGGCCCACATTTTGTTTTCCATGTCATCTCCTAGGGTTAAGATTTTGTATTTTTACGGTTTTTTCCTCTTAGGGTTTAGTAATTTATGTTAAAATGTCATTTCATCCTCTTGTAATTTTATTCTTATGAATGAGTATCTCCAACACTTCTCTCTTTAAAGATAAACTATCACCATTATATCCAGTTTGTATTGCTTTGCATTTCATTTTATGTAATGTAATGGAAATAGTGTCGCAATTGAAAGACAAGGGATTACCAATAAGTGTCCCATTTTGTATAACAAAAACCCTCTTATTCATATAATAAAACATGTTTTAATTTATTATATTGTGTTGTTCAAAGCCAATGTGAAATGTTACATCGATGATTAAATATATGGATGACTAAATATTATAATGAAGATATGAAAAATATGATGATACAACAAATTAATCCAAACATCATTTCCAAATTTACTAATCAAAATATAAGATATATGTAAATTTTTTGATAAATAATGGAATTAAAAAACAACAATAATTTCACTACCGCAGGTCGATGTTTCTTGGTGTATTTTAATTATTAATATCATTGGCATGTTTAATATTAAAACCAAATGGCGTGTTTCATATGAAATTTGCACCAGTGCTTTTATGTAATCAATTAGCATTGGTTTCAATATTAATTTAATACCACAAAATTATATTAACAATTTGGCCATCGGTGCGTTAATACGAAACATGGGTGCATATGTGTTATTAATACACACCAGCACTATTGTGTTATTGATAAGCACTAGGTATTTTTTGTTACAGAAATGCATCGATGCTTTCGATTTGTAATGCACCTGGGCATTCTTCTCTAAAACGCATCGATGCATATTATTTTATGCAACATCTATGCCTTATTATTAATAATGCATAGATGCATTATGTTATCACATATAGCTGTCAAAGGGTCGCAGGACGACCGAGTCTGTGGTCTGCACAGAAACATCCAAACACAGATTCAAAGCAGCCCATTTCGGGCTTAAAATACAAGTAGCGGGCTGGTTTATTTTTCCAACGGTGGAGATCCCAGGAGCTGTTTAGATCAATGACAATCGTGCATTCAAAATGTCAAAGTTGCATGAGGTTTAAAGACCAGGTGGAAGCCCTAGAGTTGCAGATCAAGAGCCGCACATCCTTCAGAACGAATGATCAGGATTTACTTCGGGAGTTCAGGCTTCGGGAGTTTCGGCTTCCCCACTCTCGATTTCCTCCAAAGTACTTTTGCCCAAAGTTACAGATCAAGCGCCACACATCCTTTTCCATCGAATGATCATGATTTACTTCGGGACTTCGGGCTTTGGGAGTTTCAGCTTCCCCACTCCCAATTTCCTCTGAAGTAATTTCTCACGAAGTCCAGAAATCTATGTCACGTGTCCTCTTCAGATCAACGGTCGTGGTTCGTTTCCAATATTCAACATTCATTTCAGGCCGCCATGTCACTCTAGGCCTATATTACTCTAGGATTTATACAATATCTACATGCATTCCCCCCCCAAGCTCCAAGCACCGAAGTCACTTGGCACCCATAAGTTCTGACATGTGGCACTCATCTGTTAGAGACATGTGGCATCCATCTAGTGCTGACACATGGAACTCATTTCAAGCATTTTTGGACATGTCTTCAACCTATTTTCAAGTGACACATGTCACCCCTCTATCCGCGACATGTCAGCATAGTGACGTCAGGCCGCCCCGTCAGCTGCAGGAGATCATCCTCTGGGAGGTGTTCTTGTTCAAGCACCAAGATTAGCGCCATCTCCATGCACGGTTTTAATGGATCATAAAATTGGTGGGCGGATAAACTTTAGCGGTGGCGATAAAAGTAGCAGGGTTTCCCAAATCGCGAACTTGCATCAGATCAACGGCCACACTTCATGGTGGGGACGCAACTTGCTCAAGTGTTAAAATCCTTGAGCAATTCCTCAATCGAAACCATGGTGGGTGAAATCATGAAGATGGGTTACACTTTTGCTTGTTTTATCAGAAAAAAAACTGTATTTTCACAAGTTATTCAACTTCCGACATACAAAAGTATTTTTTTTATTTAGAATTTCACTTTACAGTAAAAACAAAACTTGTGAAGAATTGTGTTATCTTTCCAATGACTATTTTTTAATTTTTTTTGATCACAACTTGATATGTCAATTTGACAATTGTTTAAAAGTATGTTTCTTAAACATGAAATGAATGATAATGAGTTACTTATTTCTACAACAATGTATATATTATTAAACTTATGTTTTAAGAAACAAAATATACTACAACAATCTACAGAGACTCTATTTTATTATGACTATTATTTTGAATTTAACAAATGAATATTATAATTTCTAGAATTTTTTGAAGTTGACCAAGCTGAAAACGTTGCAGAGTTTAAAAACATGTTTTTCTACACCTTGTATCTATCTTAATTTTTACTTAAAACTAAAATTTAAATATACCCTTTTGAAAAGAAC
>SNQJ01S0140670.1:17392-37415 GCA_010110895.2 Picea sitchensis
CGTATGTGCAACTTCCTTTTAGTCCTTAGTCTGATTAGGATATGAATATGAGCACATGTATTCTGAACTTCTTTGGCAGATGAATGAAGTTCAGGGAATTTAAAGGGAACAAATATCTATGTGATCTGGATAGGAATAGGTCTAGTTATTTTTTGTTGGGAAAGATGGTCTTCGACCATATTGGTTATGAACTCTCGGTATCTATTTTCCTAGACAATTGGATGAGATCGGATGGGAGTGCCTGTTATGAACTCTCGGTATATGTTATGAACTCTCGGTATCTGTTTTCCTAGACAGTTGGATGAGAGTATTTGGTTATGAACTCTCGGTATCTGTTTTCATGTCCAATCGGATGAGATCGAATGGGAGTGCCTTGATATGTCTAATTCCACCACATTGTGTAGGCGTGATCTCTTCAGTACTTGAGAGTGGAGTGGAGGCAATGTATCATTTTTGAAATGGATAATGACCATACTCTTTAATTGTATAATTCGGGAGTTTGTGTTCATATCAAACCCAATGTTCAGCACTATCTAGCTCGACATTCTTTTTGTGAAGTCCTTCGTAGCGCTCGCCCGAAGGCTCCTATTTCCATAAATCGAGTGAAAAACAGGCTATAAACATACGTTTAATTCATATTTATGAAAATGCCAATTCAATCTAACCACCTATGAACCCTTCCTCTGACGATATTTATGTAAATTATTCGGCTTCATTAAAAACAAGGCTAAACTCAAATAAGGTACAGTATGGATTGATAAGAAGGAAGGTTCTCGACCAGAGGCTATGAAAGAGTCTACGGATCTGAGTTAGGAAAGAACCGTCTCAGCTTGTTTCATAACACTTCACCCGCCAATGCCTGTGTTACTGATTTTCAAGAGCCCAGGCGAAGTGAAAGGCTTTCTAACCGGTTGTGATTAAGATTGATTTCGGGCAGTCTTTGGTAGTCGTAGTGCTGGCCAGCTAAAAACTTAAAACAGTAGAATCATACTTTTAAAACAAATCTAAAGTTACGGTTTAGAATCTTACCTCGACGCAACGACGACCTCGATGCCGACCTCAGCTGCGCTCACATCCCGGCGACCTCCTCGGCGACAACGAATACAACAACCTCCTCACGGCAACGAATACAACAACCTCCTCGCGACCTCCTCACGACAACCACACAGCATACAGCGAATGACAGCATACAACATACAACAAATGACAAACACAACATACAGCAAACGACAACAAAATTTTGTAAAACATTCCTAAATCGATGTGTGGTTAATATATAAAAAATATTTCGGCCGAACAAATCTTCGGCAGAAAAATAGTTTGGCCGAACTGTTTTTCGGCCGAAATATAGTTCGGCCGAACAATTGTTCGGCCGAAAACTGATTGTCGGAAAGAAAATATCCGACCGACCAAATTTGTACACGCAAATCGAGGGGGTGGTTATTGCACCGTTCGATTTGACATTTATTGTTTCGGCCAAAAAATAGTTCGTCCGAAAAAAATATCTTTCGGCCGAAAAAATGTTTTTCAGAATTTTGGAGACCTAATTGTCATGAAAGTGTAACCCACCTTCGTGATTTCACCCCGGTATAGTAAAAGAACTATGTGGTGGAAGGTGGTGAATTACGGACTCAAAAGCGGTGTGTGTCCAAACCGCCTTCGACGGCCCCACATTCACGTGCTTATAAAACGACAAATCTGAGAGAAACACATGGTCGCCCCTAGGAATTAAGCCTCATTGCGATCCCAAGAAAAAAATGAGTTAATGAAAAAGGAGTGGTGGTTGAAACCTCGACTCACTCCATAAATATAAGGCATGGAGGGTCTAGCCGTGGAGACATAACTGTCAGCCTCAGGTACCCCTATGGACGGTTTTTCCTGTAGGCCCATGTTGATATGAGCTCGCGTCTGACAGAAGGATGCGCAGATGAAATATTTGAATGAGATTGCCAGGTCATACTCCTGGAAGTTGTGGACTGATCTGATATAAATAGATCAGTTTAGATTTTGTAAGCGGGGGTGTTTTTGAGAGACTGGAGAGCCGAGAGAGTTTTATGAGCAGGGCTCTATATTTTTAGTTTGTAAGCCTGAGGGATTGGATTGTAAATATTATGTTATTGAAGATTCCTTTGAATCCTTTTTATTAGACTATCTTGTTAGTAAATACATGTTTTTTTGTTCTTCTTGTCTAAATGTGATCTCTCTAATTTATGGATTCCTAGAGGATCTATTTTCATCATGCCCATCTTTCATGGTTCATCAGATATTTTCTTTTCTTCTTCTTGTTTGGATGTACTCTCTCTAATTTATGGATTCCTGAGGTGATGGAGGATATGTTTACATCATGCCCATTTTTCATGGTTCATCAAACATTTTATGTTTTCTTCTTTTCTGGATGTAGCATCTCTTTGATCTATGGATTCCTGAGGTGGTAAAGGATCTATTGTCATCTTTCCTATCTTTCATGGTTCATCACTTAGAAATTTTATGTCTTCTTTCTCTTCATCACCACATCAATCCTTTTGTCTGATAGGCGGCTTAAATGCCTTCATTATTCTCGATACTTATGACTCCATAGCCCAATGGTCCTGAATTGATATGGAGTTACTTATGTTATCTTTTCCTCTCCCTGCAATCTCACTGATCCACCTACTCAAACCATTTTAATCCATTTACCTTTTTGATGGGTACTGGGCTTATCCTCTTGTAGTTGAAGGGTGACTCTAAATGCTAACACATTCTATGAAGAAAGCCTCGATGGTTAATTATTTTTAAATCTTCCGATGCATTTTGTTGTTAAAGCCCCGATGCTTATAAGAAAAAATGCCCTGGTGCTTAAATATTTTATTTCCCCTATTTTTTCATATTTTACGGCCCAAGTGCTTTCATATTTTATTTCCCCGGTGCTTGACGTTAAGTGAACCACACCGGTGTTGTAGGTGTATGTACACATAGGTTCTTGTGCCTTATACAAACACATCGATTTGTAAAAATCCGCTAACACCTCTAGCCGCCCAATTTTTTTTAGTAATAATCAACTTCTGTTATAGTATCCGCAAAAACATCCACTATCGATAAAAAATGTTGTAGCGGATGTTTTTTTTCCAATTTTTGCCAATTTTGTAACACTAGAAACCTCTGTTATAACCTCCACTAAAAGGTCTTTTCCTTGTAGGGTTCATACTATCTTGTCTCATAATATAGTCTCAATTTTGAAATTTCTTCTTTGCCTTTCTCTTTGACTTCTCTTCCTTGCATGCTTCTATCCATCCCTTCCTGTATGAGCATCCTGAGTTGTCCTTTCATTTCAATCATCTCTATGTTGACTTCTTCGTCATCTTGACTCATGCTATTATCACTTCCTTTATTTTTTTTCAAAACAATTCTCATGTCATCAACTATCATCACCTGTTCATATCCATTAAATGAAATCTGAAAAGATAATTTTGTTACCTCATCCTTTTCTTGTCTTGTTTCAACATTTGCTAACAATTCATTATTGTTTACTGCAAATATATGGCTTATTGCTTCTTTTGTACATTTGTCTTATGAGACTGTTTGTCCTCTTATAGTTTGTTGGTTACACCTTGCATCATTATTCTTTTCACTGCTGGTACAGACAACTTTTTTCTTGTCAGTATTCAATGATGTATATTTTCCTTCATCTTCAGAGAATTTATCTCTACCTCCCTGGCTATCTTCTTTTCTTATGTTCTTCATAGTCTCTTCTAGACTAGATATGATTCCTTCATCCTCTTCCTTTCCATATTGACATTGTTCTCAGTGACATTTATAAATCTACAAGACATGTATTTTCCTCTCTTTTCCCAACTTCCATCCGTTTCTAATATTTGATTAAATTATTTAAAAAATAATTAGGTAAACATTCAATAAGATAAAATACAACCAACCAATTATACCTTGGGGTTTACTTATTTATTCAAAAGATTGTAGAGTTTCAACCTTCTCCTTTATGTCCATCTGATATTCATGAGTTTCTCTATTATTGTATTCATGAAACAATGTTGAACCTAGATCTCTTGCATGATAGTTTCTTGAGTCTGTCCATCCTCAGAATCTACTGTCTATTGTTTTTTTTCACAATCATAACTCTGTTCTTCTTTAAATTCTTCTTCATTTACAATTACTTGCATATGTTCAACTTTCTTGTCTCCATTACCTACAAATACACACTCACACAAACAATTATTTTGAAATTCATGAGATCCCTCGATCTCACTTGATGTCACTGGAATCCCTCCTTTGTGTTGATTTGAGCACATCATCCTCTCCTAGGATTGATCCCTATTTAGGTTCAGACATGTGAAATTCTTTGTCGATCATTGACCTTTTTCTAAACTCAACTACTCTGAGTTTCTCTTTCTTCAACAAAACACTCAACATGTGTCTCTTCAACTTTTCCTCTATTTTAATAAAGACATTCATTCCATGCATCAATTTCTTCATAAACAAATGCATAATAGGTCATTTAACATTTTTTTCTCACATTCCAACCTTGCCTAAGGTCTTCATTAACCTTCTTCTGTAGCATTTGTTACACATAATTGAGTTTTTCTTTTAAATCAACCATTTCCTTGTCAAATTATTCATCACTCATTCTCTTATTTCCATATTCTTTGACATCTTATTTCCTTTGAATATGGCATCTTTCTAAACCTATGTCATGACTATCAATAGTCACCTTCATCCCTTTCCTTGTGAGACTCTCCTTGCTCATTGTGAGTTGCATCAAGCCTTTCCTATGTAGCAAGTCTCTACACCTTGCCACTCAATACCTCATCAAGGTTTCTTCTGAGCTTGACCGTTTGATATCACTAGTTCTTTCCTCTAGAACATTTTGATCACTCCTTTGATCCTCACTTCGATTCTTCACCTACTCACATTCTTCTGAGAACTTCTATTGTTCTCTTTCTTCCAATATCATCTGGAAGTGTCTATAACATCTCAGGTTGCAAGGTTCTTTCTGCCACAAGATTCTACACTTGAGAGATTCACTTGCTCCCTCTTCCTTTGTCACAACTCCTCTATTGTAAGTCACTGCTACAATATCTTTATCTATTTCTAATACCTGCAATCGTTCTTATATACCTCTATTCAAAATTAATTTAAAACACAAAGACCATTTTTACCTCTCAGATCTATACTTCATCTCTTCTACTTTCTCTTGTTGAAACTCCTTTCATCTATGCAAGTTTTCAATTGAAAAATTCATAGGTCTCATCCTGTCCTTTCTTCTCATCAATGCTCATATTGTATTACAAAATCTTTTCTTCAACTCTAAATTCCAAAGAGAAAACCTGCTCCGACATCTTTCCAAATAACATACCTACATAAAAATACCAATCTATCTTATCAACAAGATTGCACCTTTACTGCACACGTAGGATTCTCCTTCCTTTCTCTTTAATATTGCAAGATTCTCCTTCCTTTCTCTTTATTCTTGTAGGATTCTCCTTCCTTTCTCTTTCTTCTTGCAAGATTCTCCTGCTCTGATACCACATGATGGAGCCTACATGAATAGGCCCTCAAATCTCAAAATCGATCCCAAACTCAATGCTGGATAGAGTAGGATCCCATGCTTTGAAGTCTCGTGTCAATCCTTTGGTGTCTACGTTGTTGTATTAATATCTGCTACAATTGAATTACATTCTTCGTATCTTTGAACTTTCAATTACAATTTCTCATAGACCAAATGTTGAAAACCCTGACTCTTAACCAACCAAGAGACAAACTCTAACAACCATCAAATATTGGAATCATCCATGTGACCTCGAATTATAACCAAGTTCTTAAAATGTCATCATCAGACCTTTCCCTCTACTAGAGTATCGATACATATGGGTCACACTACTCCGACGGTAATTTTGGATGCCAACAAGTTGTGATGCAACTCTCCATGCATGACCACACGTTGGGACCATGTGATAAAGGTATCATTGTTGATGTTTCTCAAGGAGAAAATACGAATGTGATTCAATTGTCCCAACCTGATGACATACATGTCACCATCGACATTTATCTGGGAGTGAAATACACAAGACTTGATTAGCCCAACGATGTGCTAGTCCCGACGATACATGAATTTGTCTCCATCATTCTGAACCATCGATCCAAATTTGAATGATTTAATTGGAACCGTAAATTGAATTCAACCTGGCCTATCCTCCCTTTCAAATCCACCCTTGACCATTGCCTCTGATTTAATCATCGTCATCAATTAAATTGACTTTCCCCAACTCACTTTCGTCAAACCCACTTCTTGTTAGCAAGTTTCCAATATTATATTTCCGGTGATCCTCGAACTATCATCATTCCTCCAGACTGGCTCTAACTCTATCATCATCAATTATCATTCATCATCGACACAACTCCCTCATGAAGTTTGTGGTTGTGATATGGCAGTCCCGACGACATACAAGTTATATCATCATTGGGATCAAATTGGAGCTTGAGTCTCGATCTAGAAACACTCTGACAACCCGTCGAATAGATCTTGATCGTTAATATGTAAAGGGTTATTACCGGATCTAACCTTAGCCATTTGTTTTCTTTAACTTGGAAAACAAATTCTACATGCCCAATTCGACTGAGTCGATCCTGATCAATTGAAACAACAAAGGTTCAATTCTTCTCCTCAACAACTCTTATTTGGTTTGGACTTGTGGAAAGATCCTACGTATAACCTCCTGCAACCACAAACAATTCATCGTTATGTTCCAACCAATCTATACACAACTTTCAAATGCAGATATGAGGAAAACATTGTAACGTTCTCAACCATCAACCCCATGGTCGGGCCAACATTACTACGTGGAAAAAAACACTATTGTAACATATTATGCATTCTTATGAAATACAGTTGCTTAATTACAGTTAAACACAGCGTAAGCACATTAATACTGTTAGCATACATAATCCACGGCATTAACAATAATTCACGAATACAGCAGAATACATGTAAACATTGCTAGAATCACAAACATGCATATTTAATTGAAATTATACGCATGTATATACTTATCTTTTAGATTAGATGTAATTCACCAATTGCATGTAGACCTCTCATGAACCTCCCAGCCTTAGACCACCCTGCTCATCACTCTCAATAGTAGGTCACCCCCTAGATGGGACTAAGCTCCACCGGGTAGGGATTCCTAGGCTAGGAAGGGAATACATGAAGACACACAGTCACAAGAGAAGGATTCTCTCCCAGGAGCCACTTATGCCCACTACCCACAGACTCTCATTCCCCACATGTTTGTCCCACCCTAGGATTATACACCTTCACTGTCACCAAGATAGTCCATCAGCTGCTAAAATCCCTTCCCTTGGGCTTCAACAACAGACCGGACCGGAAGTCTCCGAGCTCTGTGGCAGCTATAGGACACCTTCTAGGAGTTCTCACTTCCTCCACGCACTCTCTCACCTAGAGAGAGTCATCACAGACTGGGTAACCTGCCTCTTCAACAACAATCACCTCCCTCACACTGGCTAGCAAGCCACACGTAGTCCAGCACTGTGTGGCCACAAAAGTCAATTGGGAAAATGGGTATGGACACCCAAAATAGAAATGGTCAGCACTAAATCATAGCGTGGCTCTGCTATTACAGGATGCGTTAATATTTCTGGCAAGCAACACAGGATGCACGACTCAGCAATTACAGAACATTCAGTTCTCCCAACCAGCAATAAGGAACAAACTCACCTCTCTGGTTTCAGAGATGCATAAGGTGTACAGAGGTTCAATCACAAAGGCCAAACGCGTATAGATGGAGGATGGAGGAATTGGAAGGTCAAACCCCGGATTCAGGTGATGGTTGGAGAAATGCCCACCCCACTCCTATGCAGCAGTCAACGAAAATGGAAGGAGAACCCCCAACACGACTCATTTCCTGGTTTAAATCGCATGCACCTGGGTCGACACATGTCGCCCATGAAGCTGCATGCATCCCTCCCCAGGAACTTAGGACAAAACATAGATTTCACATGGATTTTGGGATAATATTAAAATATTATTCCCAAGGACTTAAGCCCATAGGCTCCACACTTAAACTCTCTTTCCAACCTTCCAGCCCCCAATCCCTTACCCTGGATTTGTGGAAGCTAGTCCCCCATCACTCATTCATTGTGGTCGGTCCACATGCAGAAATGTTTTGTATTAATATTGTGCATAATTACATGTACAAAAATTAGGCTCCCAGCCTTCAACACTTAGGCTCCCTGGCCTAATAACACATAAGCTCACTAGCTTATATAACTTGTCTCACCAACCTTATAAACTTGAATTACGGTTCATAAACAAGATGTATACTTCATAGACGTGATTTACAATAAGGCTCGGCCTTGGGGACATTACAATCCCCTCCCCTTATTTTTGCACTGTCCTCAGTACAACTTTACACTGCATCTGCAAGCTTTTCAAAATTTTCAAAAAGATGCGGGTACTCTGCCTGCATAACATCTTCATGCTCCCATGTCACGTCCTCAGGACCATACCAGTTCCACTGGCCTTTACAAGCCCTATGGCTCGATTCCAGAGCTGTTTGTTTTTCCTGTCCAATATGCACGCATGATGCACTTGCATGACACCTTCTTGCTCCACCTGGATCACATTCCAATCAATTACATGATTAGCATCAGCCATATACTTTTTAAGAAATGAAACATGAAACACATTATGTACAGTCATGGATGCAGATAATGCAAGCATATATGCAACTGGCCCAATCCTTTCCAGGATTTCATATGGCCCACAAAATCTGGCTGCCAACTTGGTGCAACTTCCTGGCTTCAGGGAACTCCTGTTAGCTTTCACTTTCATGAAAACATGATCACCCACTTTGAACTCTCTGTGGGTTCTATTCTTATTAGTATAACTTTTTTGCATGTCCTAGGCAGCTTTCAAATTCTGCTTATTTTTTATCATTTGGTCCTCCATCTTCTTGAGAAACTCTGGCCCAACTACTGTTCTATCAACTGGATTATCCCAACTCACTAGAGTATTGCACTTTCTTCCATAAAGTGCTTCAAATGGGTTCATCTTCAACGATGCATGATATCCATTGTTGTCGGTGAATTCTACCAAGTGTAGGTAGTCTTCCCATCTTGATGGTTTTTCCATCACATACATTCTCAGTATGTCTTCTATCACTCTATTCACCCTCTTTGTCTGTCCATCAGACTCAAGATGATAAGTTGTACTAAAGTTCAGATTCGTTCCAAATCCTTTGAACAATCCTTTCCATAAATTCGAGGTGAATTTTGGGTCTCCGTCGGACACAATCGTTTTAGGAATTCCGTGCAATTGTCCCACTTCCTTTATGAAAATATCAACAACATATGTTGCCTTGTGAGTAGTTTTCAGTGGAATAAAATGGGCAACCTTTTTAATCTTGTCCACCACCACCATGATCGAATCATGTAGCTTGCATGTTCGAGGAAATCCCGTAATAAAATCCATCGTTACTACTTCCCACTTCCACTCAGGAATGGGTAAAGGTTGCAGCAACCCTGTTGGGTGCCTATGCTCAGCTTTAACTTTCTGGCACTCCATACATATAGAGATGTATTCAACGATCTCTCTCTTCATACCCGGCCAAAAGTAATGGCTCTTGACCACTGCTATTGTTTTATGATATCCAGGGTGCCCTGCATAAGGCACATTATGCATCTCCTACAAAATCATATGTTTCAAGCACTGGACATTGGGTACACAAATTTTGTTCTTGTACAACAGTATTCCATCTGTTTCCAATTTATAAATTTCCATATTATGTGGCATCTTACCCTGTTGTAGCTTGGCTACCAATTCTCTGTACTGCAGATCTGCATTTGCAACCTCTGGAATTCTTCTTTTAATATCAGTCTGATACATGCTAATGGTTGTAGCATGTAATTCATGCACCCTCCTGCTGAGTGCATCAACCACTTTATTCTCCTTTCCTTTGATATGCTTGATCTCAAAGTCGTACTCACACAGAAATTCCARCCACCTACTTTGTCTAGCGTTTAAGGTTGGCTGATCAAACAAATATTTCAGACCGTTATGGTCTGTTCTGAGTTCAAACCTCCTTCCCATGAGGTAATGCCTCCATTTCTTTAGAGCATGAACTATGGTTTCCAACTCCAAGTCATGGGTTGCATAGTTCTTCTTGTGCTCTTTTAATTTCCTAGACTCATAACAGATTACAAATCCATTCTGACTAAGGACCCCTCCTAGTCCTTCTTTGCATGCATCAGTGCATACTATAAAATATTCATTTGGATTTGTAATCCTCAAGATTGGAGCACTGGTTAAAATTTGCTTCAATCCTTGGAAACTTTCCTCACATCCCTCTGTCCGGTGAAACTGCTTCCCCTTTCTTTGCAAGGACGTGATAGGGTGAGCTATCCTGGAAAACCCTGCGATGAACCTTCTATAATAACCAGCCAATCCCATGAAGGATCTAACTTCTGTTACGTTCCTTGGCATTTATCATTCTCTAATGGCTTCAATCTTCTCAGGGTCTATCACTATCCCATCCTTCGAGATAATATGTCCCAAGTAATGGATCCGCTCCTGATAAAACGAGCACTTGCTCAACTTGGCATACAGTTGGTGCTATCTTAGCACCTGCAACACCATCCTCGGATGTTGTTCGTGTTCTTCTTCAGTCTTGGAATACACTAGAATGTCATCCAGGAAGATGATGACAAACTTGTCTAGATAGTCCTTGAATACTCCATTCATCAAGCTCATAAAAACAACGGGTGCATTTGACAGTCCAAACAGCACCACTATGAACTCGTAATGACCATACCTTGTTCTAAAGGTGGTCTTTTTGATGTCTTCATCTTTTATTCTCACTTGGTGATATCCCGATCTTAGATCTATTTTCAAAAATATCTTTGCATCCTTCAACTGATCGAAGAGATCATCAATCCTCGACAAAGGATACTTGTTCTTCACCGTTACTTTGTTCAATTTCCTGAAATTGATGCACAATCTCAGCGTTCCATCTTTATTTTTTATGAACAGGACTAGGGCACCCCAAGGAAACATGCTTGGGCATATATACCCCTTCTTCAAAAGTTCTTCAAGTTGCAGCTGCAACTCTTTCAGTTCTGGCGCACTCATCCTATACGGAGCCTTTGACACTGGAGCTACTCCATGCATCAAGTTCACAGAGAAATCGATATCCCTTTTTGGAGGTAGTCCAGGTACTTCCTGGAATACATCTTCGAACTCTTTAAGTACCTCATGATCCTCAATACTTGACACCTTATCCTTAGGTGTTCCCCCACATGGGCTGCAAATAATTGGCAGCCTTTTCTGTAGCACCTCTTCAGCTGCATTGTTGAGATTTCTCTAACAATAACAACTCTAGGAATTCTTTGGATGACTCTTTGATTCCCTTCTTCATCTAAGCAAGTGAATGCCTTGTTCCGACAGTCCAAGATGGCATGGTGTTGGTCCAACCAGTTCATCCCAATTAGATAGTCATAAGAGCCTAACGGTAGAATGTTCAAATCGGCCTTCGTGCTCAGTCCATTCATGTCTACAGAACAGAACTTGACTAACTCCATGACTTTCCTCTTGGTTCATGTAGCTAGCTGCAATAACCAAGACTTTTCATCTTTGCTTCTTGTCAAATGCAAACTTTCTACCACTCTAGGGTCTATATAACTATGTCTATCCCCTGAATCAACTAAAATAGTAAATGTTTGTTTTTTTATCATACCTTCTACTTCAATCATGTGCGACTGATACTCAGCTTGTTTGTTGTCCAAGGCTGCGTAGATCCTTTGAATTCTACTGCCCATGTCCTCCACTATTTCAGCCTACTGAACATTGTGGAGAACTCTTACTTTATCATTTATGTGGGGGCAATCCCTGTACCTATGGTTTTCTTTACAACCCCAACATTCCATAGGTGGTGGCCTTGACATTTTCCCACCCACTTCAACCTTCCTAGGCTCTCTAAGAGACGACTATCCTTGAGGACTGTTTCTGAAAAAGGGTGGTTTATTTCCCTTCTGCCTCTGTTCTTTCTTGAACTTTTTCTGGTCATCCCAAGCCTTCCGAAAGGTAGGCTTTTCTCTTTGTTGTTCAAATAAGCACTTTGCTCTTCTTATCGTTTCTTCCATAGTCTTTGGGTCATCATACTATATCTTATCCCCAATAGGAGGTGGTAATCCACTCAGGTACCTCTGAATCTTGATAGACTCATCTTTGATGAATGGAACATACTTCAGTAATTCCAAAAACTTTCGTTCATACTCATCAATGGTCTGGTTGTCCAGCTTGAGTTTAAAGAACGCTTTCATCTTTATTTCATAATATCTTTTAGTTAAGTATTTCCTCTTGAAATACCTCTTGAATTCTTTCCATGTGATGTCCCTTTCCCTGATGCGCTGCACCTGCACAAGTTGATCCCACCACATGGATGCCTTTCCCTTCAATTGATACATGGAAATCCTTCCCTCTACATGAGAGGAATAATTATGCAGTTGAAAGTATTTCCTCATACCAAGCAACCAAGTTTCGGCATCTTCCTCCTTCTTATGTTCTCCATCGAACGTTGGAGGTTTGATCTTGTTCATTTCCCCTTTCAATTCATCCATCCTAGATCTCCTGTGCTTTCTGGTAGGAGATGGGCTTGAACTACTGTGTGCTTCCCTACTGGAATTCTTTGGGGAGCGACGACGATGTCTACTGACACTCCTTGATCTTCTTTTCCTCTCAGGGGTCCTGCGACTCTCTGTCTTGCTTGAGTCACTCTCATTTTCCAATTTCTTTTCTATTCTTTCCAGACTCTTCAACATCCTTAAGTTGAATTCACCCTGCTTATCCCTGACTTTCATGAGCGTTTGGCTATCATCTTGGCAAGCCTGGGCATCTTTCTGCAATCTTTCAATGATTTTCATCATATGTCCTTCCTTATCCATCTCTTTTCCTTTCCCATTAGAGTTTGATCCTTCGACTCCCAAGTTGACATTCCTTCCTTCTCTTTCATTCTCTGAATTGGAGGNCTGGTCATCCCAAGCCTTCCGAAAGGTAGGCTTTTCTCTTTGTTGTTCAAATAAGCACTTTGCTCTTCTTATCGTTTCTTCCATAGTCTTTGGGTCATCATACTATATCTTATCCCCAATAGGAGGTGGTAATCCACTCAGGTACCTCTGAATCTTGATAGACTCATCTTTGATGAATGGAACATACTTCAGTAATTCCAAAAACTTTCGTTCATACTCATCAATGGTCTGGTTGTCCAGCTTGAGTTTAAAGAACGCTTTCATCTTTATTTCATAATATCTTTTAGTTAAGTATTTCCTCTTGAAATACCTCTTGAATTCTTTCCATGTGATGTCCCTTTCCCTGATGCGCTGCACCTGCACAAGTTGATCCCACCACATGGATGCCTTTCCCTTCAATTGATACATGGAAATCCTTCCCTCTACATGAGAGGAATAATTATGCAGTTGAAAGTATTTCCTCATACCAAGCAACCAAGTTTCGGCATCTTCCTCCTTCTTATGTTCTCCATCGAACGTTGGAGGTTTGATCTTGTTCATTTCCCCTTTCAATTCATCCATCCTAGATCTCCTGTGCTTTCTGGTAGGAGATGGGCTTGAACTACTGTGTGCTTCCCTACTGGAATTCTTTGGGGAGCGACGACGATGTCTACTGACACTCCTTGATCTTCTTTTCCTCTCAGGGGTCCTGCGACTCTCTGTCTTGCTTGAGTCACTCTCATTTTCCAATTTCTTTTCTATTCTTTCCAGACTCTTCAACATCCTTAAGTTGAATTCACCCTGCTTATCCCTGACTTTCATGAGCGTTTGGCTATCATCTTGGCAAGCCTGGGCATCTTTCTGCAATCTTTCAATGATTTTCATCATATGTCCTTCCTTATCCATCTCTTTTCCTTTCCCATTAGAGTTTGATCCTTCGACTCCCAAGTTGACATTCCTTCCTTCTCTTTCATTCTCTGAATTGGAGGCAATCTGCACCTCTTCCATTCTCTGCTCTCAATGATAACCCTATTCGGTTCTGGCACTTGCTAAGCTTCTGCAAACACACGTGCAGACAATAGGGATTTGTCAGTTCGTCATTTTTAGAAAATTCCACACATTCAAAACCATTATGATTTGAGAAAACGCTTCGACTTCACAATTTTTTTGAGTTCTACTCGGCTCTGTAATTTTCGGGTGATAGCTCTCTCTTTCTTAGCCCCTACCCTCATAACCAAATGCTAGACTACTAGGTGTTACTCAGGCTTTTGACCTTCGAAGAGTTTTAAGGTACACACATCTATCTCCTGGAGTTTCGATTTACCGAATTCGCATAAATCGGGTGGATCGACGGTCCACATTTACCCAACATCCAACGGTTAAAAATCCGCTATGGTTCTTCCGTCTTCGAAGATTTCAAGACTTCGAGACTTCGGGTTTCGGGGTTTCGGTAACCGGGAGTTTGAAATGCAGCGACCCAAACCACGGGTCACTCCATTCCCCGAACTCCAATACATGAGTTCTTGTACGAGATCTAACGATCCTTGATGATTTGGATCCAACGGTCCAAATCTTTTTGGAGTTTCGTGAATCGAGAGTTCACGATGCAGGGAATTCATGTATGAGATCAACGACTATGAGCCTCCCCTGATTCGACGGTCCAGATCTCTCCTAATATTACACCTGTCAAAGCTCTTGAGCCCTAACTTCCTCGCTAGTTGGCTGGATTCGACGGCTCACGGGATTTCAATACTTCTTCCTGGAAGCGCTCCACCATCCGATTCTACCCTTGTTAATCTCTTTCGTGATTCGGGACTTGGAGTGACCAAGAATTTGGCCTACGCTCCAAGTTCACAATCCATGAATTCACGAAATGATCCAACGGTTCAAACCAACCATGATCAACGACCCACATTTATTCTGGATACTAGGGTGGCAAGTTTCTCCATCCACTAACCACCTTGCAACTTATGGCTATCTTACGGTCCTCGTGATTTCGCGAGTTCTCCACAGAGAATTCTGACCGTCCAACTCTACTTCTCAAGGACTTCTAGCCGATGACTTGGTACCCTCCTTCTAAAATTTCATCTACTTAATCCAACGGTCCTGATTCCCCACAATCTAACGACTCAGATCTCATCGACATTTCGCGTATCGGGATTTCGTGTGTCACGAAGTCGAAAGATTTTCCACCTTCATCCTCCCTATTCCCGAAATGTCAATTTCTTCCTGGACAATTAATGGTCCAAATCTCTCTTAGATCGACGGTTGTGATCCAATCATGAATTCATGTTTCATGAATTCTCACGAACTCACCCTTAGATCATTTCAAGTCACGAGTCAGCAAAAGGCTGATCGCTCTCCACACGTCATTTTCGATGGACGGTCCTGGTGAATTTGGGATTTCACGTATCGCGATTTCCACACTCCTGTGCAACTCCAAAGGGTTTTAAACCTTGTGCACGTTCTCTAGATTTGATGGTTGTGAGGGTTCTCCTTTCCTCCCGAACAGATTCTATGGCTCCAACACTTTTGGTGTGGAGTTCTCTCTCTCCCTGTGGCCATATACCACATCGACTGCAGTTTTATAATACCGCTACACCTCCTGAGCTTTGTAACACAATCAAGTAGTCCGTTGACACTCAGAAACATTTTGAGGTCTGAAATTAGTCCTCCAGACACAATTGTTTTTCAAAACCTCGGTCCAAAGACCACTTATCCAGCCCATCCAGGCTCAACGTTGAAACTAGGCTCTGATACCACACTGTAACATTCTCGACCATCAACCCCATGGTCGGGCCAGCATTACTACGTGGAAAAAAACACTACTGTAACATATTATGCATTCTTATGAAATACAATTGTGTAATTACAGTTAAACACAGCGTAAGAACATTAATACCGTTAGCATACATAATCCATAGCATTAACAATAATTCATGAATATAGCAGAATACATGTAAACATTGCTAGAATCATAGACATGCATATTTAATTGAAATTATACGCATGTATATACTTATCTTTAAGACTGGATGTAATTCACCAATTGCGTGTAGACCTCCCATGAAACTCCCAGCCTTAGACCGCGCTGCTCATCACTCTCAGTAGACCCCCGAGCTGGGACTAAGCTCCACCGAGTAGGGATTCCTAGGCTAGGCAGGGAATACAGGAAGACACACAGTCACAGGAGAAGGATTCTCTCCCAGAAGCCACTTATGCCCACTGCCCACAGACTCTCATTCCCCACATATCTGTCCCACCCCAGGATTATACACATTCACTGTCACCAAAACAGTCCATCAGCTGCTAACCTCCCTTCCCTTGGGCTTTAGCAACAGATCGGACCAGAAGTCTCTGAGCTCTATGGAATCTACAGGACTCCTTCCAGAAGTTCTCACTTCCTCCGTGCACTCTCTCACCTGGAGAGAGTCGCTCACAGACTGGGTAACCTGCCTCTTCAACAAAAATCACCTCCCTCACACTGGCCAGCAAGCCACACGCAGTCCAGCACTGCATGGCCATAATAGTCAATTGGGAAAATGGGTATGGACACCCGAAACAGAAACGATTAGTGCTAAAGCATAGCGTGGCTCTACTATTACAGGATGCGTTAAGCTTTCCGGCAAGCAACACAGGATGCATGGCTCAGCAATTATGAAACATTCAGTTCTCCCAACTAGCAATAAGGAACAGACTCACCTCTCTGGTTTCAAAGATGCGTAAGGTGTACAGAGGTTCAATCACAGAGGCCAAACACGTACAAATGGAGGATGGAGGAATTGGAAGGTCGAATCCCGGATTCAGGTGATGGTTTGAGAAATGCCCACCCCACTCCTACGCAGCAGTCGACGAAAATGGAAGAAAAACCCCCAACACGTCTCATTTTTTGGGTTAAATCGCATGCGCCTGGGTCAACACATGTCACCCATGAAGCTGCATGCATCCCTCCCCAGGAACTTAGGACAAAACATAGATTTCAGATGGCTTTTGGGATAATATTAAAATATCATTCCCAAGGATTTAAGCCCCTAGGCTCCACACTTAGCCTCTCTTTCCAACCTTCCATCCCCCAATCCCTTACCTAGGTTTTGTGGAAGCTTAGTCCCCCATCACTCATTCATCGTGGTCAGTCCACACGCAGAGATGTTTTGTATTAATACTGTACATAATTACATGTACAGAAATCAGGCTCTTCGCCTTCAACACTTAGGTTCCCTGGCCTAATAACACATAAGCCCACTAGCTTATATAAATTGGCTCACCATCCTTATAAACTTGAATTACAGTTCATAAACGAGCTTTATACTTCATAGACATGATTTACAACAGGGCTCAGCCTTGGGGACATTACAAACATGATTCCACAAAAAATGATTTTCATTTAAATGTTTGAAGGAATGGGATTACAACATGAATGCTTAGGTTCCTTCTTGGTCTCTCGAACCTCTGCACACACACACTATCATACACACCCACTCTTACACACTCTTCTCACTTCTATTCATTACATAACATATCTATACCCGATTCCAAAATATGGGCTTCTTCCCATCGATTTAATTTTTCATTAATCGGTCCTTTCTCTCCTTGGCCCCAAATTTCGTTTCTGCATCACACATGCCTCCAATAGAACTTTGTTTCCATAATTCCCCAAAACGAGCACAAGATAAGCTCGTCCCACTCTATCCATTGAATCCTCCTCAAGGAAACACAATTCCTCCCAACTGGAGCAACTTGGCTCCTTGAGGGAGCTTGTCTTCTTTGTCTTCCTCAAAACTATAGAGCTCTCTTACCCTCCTTGTATTCCAAGTTTTTCCTTATTTGGTTGTGCACCCTTGTTCTCTTATAGGAACTCCAAAGGTCACCATCATGAACCCTTACTTCCTTTGGGAGTGTCACATCCCTTCGCGAACCCATGTCCAAACAAATCGTCGTACCCCTTTGCAGACCCAGTTTCCCAAATGAATCGTTGCACCCCTTCATGGACCCAGTCACCCAAATGAACTCATGTTCTCATCAAACAGTATGCCCCTTAGGACTAGTGCACTCTAACCTTGGTGTGCCCATCATATCAGCGCACCCCATCCGTTTAACCAACTCACCAGCTTGGGTGTGTGTGCCCCTTAGGTGAGTCGAGCCAACTCTCCTAAGTGCGCCCCCCATTCTTGGCCTATTTTTCTATATGGTGGAGTGCCCAAGTCTTTCCCTCAACCTTTCATCAAAACGTCTTTCATTTGGCTTGTGTCACAAGGCATCTTGGGCGGAATCTCCCATTAGCATGTTGCATGCCTAAAGAACCTCAACTCTCCCCTATATGAAGATTTGTTTTCCTCATTCACACCAAGCATCTTTCCTACCCGATCTCCATTGTTTTGGTTTGTGATTGAAGTGTGCATGCCCCATGCTCGGCGCCATGAGCCTTACAATAACAATAATCCCTAACTTCCCATTGATCCTAAAAAAATATATATGTATTTTCTACAAGACTAGTGTAAAGGCTCTAGTACTTCCAAACTTAAAACCAAAAAAAACCATTTTAATAATAGTCGAGAGTTTTTCACTATTTTTTTTTTCTTTATTTGAACTGGACAGTTATCCATATATAAAAGCATAAGTAAATCGTCAACTTTTATAAAAATAGTTTAGTTTCTTTTCTTTTCTTTTTCTATATTTGGACTCGAGAGTTATCGATGCATGGAAATTTGGAATCACAATGCAAGATCCGTGTCTGTCCCTGTCCATCTATATGTCCATGCTACTTCAACTATTTATGGAGACGTGACATGAAATAACGTGTGGTCTACTCATTACCAGGTACTCAAACCGCCATGCCCTTTCAGGCAATGCCAGTTTCAGTGAGCGATCTCTCCCTCTTTATTTTCTTCACCTCACTATTCGCCGTAAGTTCGTTCACTGTTACTTGATCTTGTACTGCGTTCATAGTTTCGTCTCAAGCTTTTTGAAAAGAAATAAAATCGTTCCGTATTGTGCAAATTACTCCACATTTAAAGTGGGTGTGGATTGATTCGATCGACCTGTCGTGATAAGCGTTGCTATTTTTGTAGTGGAGCATGAAAAGGTTGTTATTGTATTTGTAGCATATGAAAAGGTTCACTCGAAACACGTTGGGTGCTTCATATCCTTCTGTTCTTTTCGATACACGCCATGATGCCACGCATTCTACAAAAGAAAGATACATTCAATTCAAAGGAAGAATCTCTTTTACGACCACTAGAAGCATCTGATTTGCACCACTAGGTCGAGCACCCCTACTACCATTTCCAAATCATTCAATCCTTTGGTATTATTCATAAACACCACCACCACATGTTACTTATGTTTTATACATCGCCATGTTTAATGGGCCCAAACTTCTTGAACGTTTCTTCAAGTTAGGAACTCATAACATTCAAAGGAAAGATTGGAATATAGATCAAGTGTTCGTCAATCTTTGTTTCATGAGAAATGTAGTTCTTTGTGGGATTGGGACAAAAAGAGTATGTTACTTCAGCGGAATTGGCATTTGTGTAGGAGCAATTACTTGTCATTCCACCTTTATTGGCATTGTCCTTGGAATATATGGTGCTCCAACTTGTGTATGTACCTTAACAATGGATGCATAATATTTCAATTAATTTCACAACAATTGTGTTCTATTTAAACTAATTTTCTAGCCAATTTATGTATCCTTTCTATATATAACCAAAATGAGTTTGGAGTGTATTTGTAAGTGACCCTCTCATCACCTCTATTTATGTTATATACTAATGGATTGGAATAATTCACAAAATATGAGGACCTCTATCAATTCAATTAGACAAAACAAGGGATGTAAGAAATTAATCCAGTGATTGTGTTGAGTCACCTAGGTAAACGTATTTACAGTTTGGGGAGAGAAAAGTGCCTAGAACCTCAATAAACAACTCAACAAGATAATGTAATCATTGAGTGAGAGAGAGAGAGGTGTAACACCCCGTTTCCCCCAGTCTGTAAAAATAACTATATTGGC